>MNCI01036723.1:24338-106917 GCA_015680685.1 Gnetum montanum | reverse complement strand
AGCCTTGGAAGTTTGAACAATTCGTAGTTATTGAATTTGGTATAGCTTTATTGCGAAGTGTTTACTCGTATCATTTTACCTTGTTTAAAAATTTGAGATCTTAACACAAATTTTCTTTCTTTTTTGTCTATTTCCATTGAATCTTGCTCTATTTCTTGTTTTCTTGTGGAACTATCTCTTTCTCTGGGGAAAATTAGAAGTAGATTCGTGGAGTTATGCTTAAATTTTTTTGCAAAATTTTATTTTTTACAAGTAGGTATTATAAGGACCACATAGACTAGGCAATTGAACAAAATAGGAACTCTTAACAACTCACAGTACTTGGCAAAGTTGGCTAAATCTCTTTATGATAATTCATTTGTAGTTTACACACAACGCAATCTTTTCATTTGTCACAACCGCACACCGCAATAGCACACACACATACTCACATTAACTACTAAGTCTATTTGGAGGTATCTGGACCTTAGTGTTGCCAGAGACTAGCAGGCATCTAAATCATGTTGGAGGACACTCGTTGGCGGTCTCGTCCCAAATGGTTGCCAATAGTATGCAACTAGAAAAATAGTTATGTTATCAAAATTGGATATAAAGTAGTGAATCTTCTTTTATATGTAGATGATGCTGCATTGATCTCCACTACTGATGAGCGACAAGGTACCCTTACGCCCAACCATACAAATCACAGGTGTTCACATGTGATCCGATCGAATTCCACAAACTATAATTACTAAGTACACTAGAGCTAAATAGTGCGTATTTGTTATCCGTTCGTTGTCTTCCCAGTCCCACTTGTGGAATGCAATTGTATGGTTAAGTGTGATTGAGGCATAAGATTTTTATTATTTTGTATTTTTATGAAATTACTCACCTATAACAAGAATAAAAGTGAGAGTGATTAATTACTAAGTAAACTATAGTCTAGTCTAGCCTAACACAAGTAACCATTCCCACTTCCCGGACACATCCTGAACTTTGTCCAACACTAATGGGCTATTAAACGCTAATCATTTCGAAGCTACCAAGCATCACACGTATGCTCAAAGGGGTCATGCTTGTGTATTTTAATGATTTGCTTAATTGCTGAAAACTAATTACTACATTAATAACATTAATGTAAATTGCATGAAATCACAATATATAAATGCAAAAGAAAGAGAGCCTCAAGTTCTACAAGGAATGGATCAAAGAGTTTGTCTTTATTGCTAACACAATGGTGTGCTCAGGTACATCAATGCTTGAATAAAGATCTATTCACACTTAGACCTCCTACTGTGGGCACTTGGAAAATATTCTAACTTTCAAATGGAAAAACTGCAAGAGTTTCACTACTTAACTACCAAAAAATTACTCCCAATTATGCACTTGGGCACTGTAGTTATAGACCTAGGAGTAACCCTGTGATATCGAATGTAAGATATCACATCTTGGGCTACGATATTGCATACCCAATATTGTGTACCCTGAAACACCGTGAAAATTGTGGATCGGCCTAAGGCGAAGATTCACAATTCGAGTAAAAGCTTACGATAGAAATCTGGGAGGTAGAACAAGACAGAGAGACGTGCAACATCAAGTTTTAAGGCAAAGAAGGGGTTTGCGATCCAGGCAAAGAGCTTTCAGTTATATGTAGTCCAGAGCAGAACAAAGAAAGTCCAGAAGATAGAACAAGGCAAAATGGGGACGCAATATCGAGTCTCCAGAAATTCCTAACTCTGTTTCTGTTCTTTATGCTACATTACGCAACATAGCGTCACGTCGCTTAGCGTAATTCTACACAACACAATGCAATGTCAAAAGATAACTTATTTCAGCAATGGAGTTGGCTGGAAGCTGGAGCCTCAGCAAATGCGGCGAGTTTAAGGCCTAAGCAACAATCTCCAACTTGTCGCGAATTCCATCAAGTTTTGGTTGAAAGCTGATTTACGCTTCATTACACAGAGCAGCGTAACGAATCTCCAAGGGATCAAAGTCGAAGTCAGGACAAGTGCGGCATCTTAAACTGTTCTTTTTACAGACTAGTCACTTTACACTTTTTATGCTATGCAACGTAAGCAAGCGTAAGACATTGTAAAGTTGACCATTTCACGCTCTATTATGCTATGCAATGTAAACAAGTGTAATACACATGAAGGTCATCACATTACGCTCCGTTACGTTATGCAGCGTAAACGAGCATAATAAAATGTAAAATCGGCTAAAATAGTACCCAACAACCACCTGCTACCCATATGCGGTAGCAAGACGCTCATCAGTGTACTACTACGCAATCCTAAGGTGGTTTTCAGCAAGAATAGTTTGCAGTATACTGTCCCCCAAGACATGATGTCGTGTGACTAGCTTTGCCATGAAATCTAGTAATTCAATGGTGTTTTGAAGGTTCAGGACATGTGTCATCAGGACCATGTCTTCCCACGTAGTGCTGAACCTATAAATACTTCAGTTGACGAAGAAAAGAAGGGGCAACAGCAGGAGAACATAAGGCATTTTTCCTTTTAGCATTGGCATCAAGAGCGACTAGTCTTCCTGGTGAAAAGATTATCCTCTTCATTGGCGATCATTAGCAGCTCCCAAGCAAAGGATTAAAAAAAGGCGAAAGAAGCAGATTAGAGGTTGATAGATCATCTAGCACGATTGGCAGCGTTTATTGATCAGAAATAGTTGATCAATAGACATCTTGTCTCCAAGCTTGACCTTCCTTGCACCCCAAATTTTGGCTTACGAGGTAGATCAACCTGCATTCTATATTCCCTTTAAACAGTTTTCTTGTTGATTTGTGCATGTTTCGCACAATGAAAACGAAGTTTGTTAATAGCACGTAATATATTCAGCCTCTTTGGGTCAAATCATATATCTCGGAATTACGCATTCTTCTTGGATCTGATTTCCCTCGTCACGTTGACACTGTTGCCCTTTTTTTATTCTTTACATGGTTTTCTACTCCCGTGATTCACCGAATTAATCCATTTTTGCAAGACACGTATAAACATACATCAACTTAATACACAATAATTTACTGGTAAGTAAGTCCCTATCTAATCGACAAGACCATTCAGGGCACCTCAGATTCGCTTATCTCTAGCACAGCCCTCACACGGATCTAGGGTTAAAACTGTGTACACAGATCTTCGATCGATATTTCCAGTGACCGACGTTTTCCATCGTTACAGTTTTCTGGCACTAGAAGGAGGGCTTGAACCTCCGATCCATATTTTATGGGTAACCCTGTATGCGATCTGTACCCAAGTTCACTCACTGTAAACGTAATAGCTCCAAGGAAGTTTACGAAACCATGTGGTGTAGATCAGTCACAGTAACGATTCCCTTGGAATCCTACAAGGTAGAAAGCCCAATCGTGATTCTGTTTTGCCTTCACCTTTTTTTTTAGATCTTTACGTTTGTGGTTACCGATCTATCTAAGAGATGGATTCCGCACACGCGACCACTACTGCTATGATCGCCACTGACCTCGCCGCAACAACTGAAAATCCCTTTACCGTCCCCGAATCAGCGGTCGGCATGATAGGCCCTCAAGGATCGTCACGTCTATCACTGAGATTACAAAGTAGAGATCCTGCGTTAACCATCCTCACACAAGAAGAGTATAATTTCATTTATGTCAAGATCCAGGCGAAGCTTGCCATTAGCCGAGCCGAGATGGACGCAAAGAAAAATTATGAGTTAATCCACAAAGGAGGTTTAGACTTTATCCCTACTACATACTATTTCATACCCCTTACAGATCATTACCATGAACTCCTATCTCAATTAGTTATGGCTAAGAATCAGACTGCATAGTCCGTTTTAGAGCCTCCAAATGAGGAGGAGGAGGATGAGTTCACAGCTCAATCATAACATGCGGATGCATACCATACCCTTAGCCCTCATACATACGCGAATCCCCTATTTCACCCTCTTACCCAAGAAACTGCTCTTCTCAATCCACTCACCACCACCCAAATGCACATTTCCATTCCAAATGTCTCGCAGGCCACTGCGCAATCCTCAGTCTTGCAGGCACAAATGCCCTCTCAAAACAACATGGGAGTAACCCCTTCGTCACATGTAATGAGGATTCCGTTGGTGATACCTACATCCGTTGCCTCCCATTTCATTCCCTAGGTGCAGGTCCACCCCATGCCTATAACTGGTCGGGTGCAAAATCCGGCACAAACCTTTTTGTCATAGCCCGTTACAGGGCGACAGATTGTGACTAACATTGAATCGCAGTGATCTGTGCAACAACCTACGGTTGGTCAATGGATCCCACCTATTGAACAATCTAATCAATCTGCACTCCATAGTGCACAACCCTTGGTTGTACCTACCACACATGTCCCGCACATAACTGCACAGCATTCTTACACCCTTCATCCTGCACAGCCGACGACGGCTAGTTTTTCTGCATAGGCTGCTGGGTGGTGGGTTTCGCAGGCTGCCCCGTCCGTGGGGATGGTCCCCATCGCACCATCTATCGGCCAAGCCATCCCTTCCCTTCCATTGACTGGTACTACTTTCCCTGCTCAACCTTCGGTACCTGTACCACTGAATTCATCGCCAATAGTTCTAGATCAAGCTTTCTTGCTTATTCAGACCCTTACAGAGGAAGTCAAATGCCTCAAAGCTGTTGGTTCTGATACAGTATAGGTCATGGACTTCTACCATGATGATCCCATCAGTCCAGCAGTCCCTATGCTCTCGTTGCTTTTGGGTATGTCTCTGCCCCATTTTACTAAGTATAATGGGGAAGGTGATCCTAATGCTCACTTGGTCACCTTCAGGTTTGAATCCTTGCTACTACAACAATGGCCACATACAATCATCCAAGTCTTTGCAATGTCTTTGGTAGGTAAGGCATTGGACAAGTATAGAGCACTCCCTCGCTCTTCCATCTCAACCTTAGAAGAGCTTTTCACACAATTTGTGACTCGCTTTAAATACAATTTAAAGCTAGAAGTCACACTGGACCAACTTATGGGAGTGAAACAGGATCCACTCGAGCCAGTTCAGAAGTTTATACAGCGATGGAGCGCTACTCTGAATGAAATCCGTGAGCCTATCGCGGAAGCCCATCTGCTGGCTACTTTCAAAGGAGTAGTTAACAACTTCATCAAGTCTAAACTGTATTACCTTGCCCCTCACTCTCTGAGTCAAGCCTTCGCACAAACGAAGAGCATCCAAGATGCTGCGGAGGCTCGCAAAGACCCGGCGTATGTGGCCTATAAAAACACTAATAGCAAGGGTAAAGACAAAGGTAAAGCAACAACAACGACAGTAGCCGTGCTGGCTGAAGGCACCAAAAAGAAAAATAGCAAGAAGCCACCCACAGCGCCTGCTGAGGCTATGACTAGTGCAAGTAGCGCTGGTCAAGAAGCATTTGCCCCTGAAAAGCCCTCACAATCAAAACCAAATTTTGAGCGTAAAGATCGCTCAAAATACATGGCCCTGCCTATAAAACATTCGAAACTGCTGAGACAACTATTAGGAGCGGGATATATTCAAAACAAGAAAATATCCGAAGAATCTCTTAAGCATCACAAGCGTCATTGTGAATTGTTGAAGAACCCTTCTTTAGCTCTGCCCAACGAACCGCCAGTTCCCAGGTCTTTTAGGCTAGACCGTTTCTATGACTACCACTAGTTGTGTGGTCACGATACTGACTACTGCTGGGCGTTAAAGGACGACATTCAATGTATGATTGATAATGGCTCTTTGACATTAGACGGCAGTAGTCCACCACGTCCCGAAAACTAGGCGATGCATGTGTACAAGGACCCATTGAATGCAAACGATGTAAAGTATACCATCAATGTGGTAAGTACGAACGGTGAGGGCAGGGAACCACCTAAGCAACCTTCCGTGTTGCGTGTACCCACTAGTTCACCCCAGGGGGCGAGTTCTTCATCACCAACTGGTAGTGCCTCGAAGCCACCTTTTGTTATTTGTGGACTAGGCACATCAACATCAGCTGGTGGTTTATCAACGTCAGTAGGCAATATCTTGAGGCCTCCTTTTATTATTCGGGCACCTTCTTAACCTATGAGTAATTCTAGCATTAACAGCAAAGCTGTGGCCATGTCTGCGCTCACTCCTAAGGCGCCCTTCATCCTTAAAGTACAAAAGTCACTAACTACCCCTTTTACGTAGGGGCAAGTCTCTAGTCAAAACCACCAGTCTCCACCTAGCGGAAAGGGGGAAGAAGATGTACTAACTAACACAACCAAAAATCATGTTACGCTAGGGATCACCGAGCCAAAGCCCTTGGCTTCTACACCTTTGCTTTCACTGCCTGGCAGAGGCAAAGGTATAGAAACGCACTCGCCTCCTCTCAGCAGAAAGAAACACAACCCTCCGACCGACACCGGTTCGCCTCGAGAAATCTGTCTCTTGGGATGAATGGAAGAGGAAAGAGAGGATAAACAACCCAGCTGAGAGAGGGACCTCCTTGATGCATTTACGTAATTCAAGAAGGCTTTAAAGAAAAAGAACACAACTCTGAGTCTATATGACCTGCTCATGACATCTGAAAAACACCGTGAGGCTATGGTTCATATGTTGACATCCATACCTGTGGATGAATGCTTACCAGCGGAAGAGGAAGTGATACATGCTGTCATGTTTCCCCCTCGCTGAAGGAACTAAACCTACCCCATTGACCTTTCATGATGAATCCATCAAAGATGATCCTGAGAAAGGTCGAGTGACGACAAAACCCATGTTCATCACTATCCGGGTCGGGGCAACACCGGATCCGGAGAGTGCATGTTGATGACGACGCGACTACAAATGTCATCCCTTACCCCATAGTGGATAAGTTGGGCCTAGTCAATCAGATCAGTCTGACAACGACATCATGCCTAAATTCATTCAACGAAGCACGAGTTCAAGTCAAGGGGACGGTGCATATCGATTTTGTGGCAGGGGATCAGTTCCCAACAGATGCCACATTCATCGTTGTCAAGGAGATGCTCGGCTTTAATCTCATACTAGGGAGGTCTTGGCTAGCCTAACTGAGGGTAGTTTCATCACCAATCCACCAAGAAATACACTTTCCTTACGCAGGAGCGGAGGTGGTGATTCATGGTGATGAAATAACACCTCGGGCTATTAACAACATCGAGGAAGAACAGGGCTCAGAAATCAAAATTCCCGAAGACCAAACCCTTGTTCAAACCTCCGAACAAGTCAAAAAAGTGACTAATGGCAGCCTAGCCTGGGCCGAATTACCGTTTCAGGAGGAAGAAGGTGATGTAGAGGAGTTGAGCCATAAATCTCCTTGCCTTTATGCACCACTCAATGTGAAGGCCATTAAAAAATAGTTACGGGGTTAGCGGCGGCCCTACATCACATTTGCGCACATATTGACATATTCACCTCTTTTCTAATTTACGCTTGCTAGTCTTTTTTGCTGGTTGTTTATTACTTCGTATGCGCATATTTATGATTTTATCAATTATGTTATTTCAGTCTTCCAGTTTATGTCATTTACGTTTTACCATCTCTACTCATTACATTTACGCCATACACATGTATGTTTACGCTCTCAATGTATTATACTTCATGTGCTAGTGGCTTGTAACGGCCTAAAACTAGTAGTGGCCCGCAATGGCCTAAAACTAGCAACAGCCCGGGATGGCCTTAAATTAGCAAATCCTTCACATTTTACGCAAAAAGTCACCCAACGGCCCAGGATGGCCTTAAACTAACAAATCCATTGACATCTTACGCAAGAGCTACATAGCAGCCCGAAATGGCCTTAAACTATCAATTCTATTCAACATCCACCAACCGTCAATAATTCTACTTATGTTTAATAAATAAAAACATAAAGATGACAAAAAAAACCATAGTAAAAATTTCATAATTAAAAGTCATATTGTCTTTGTCTCAATCTCACAAATAAAACCATCCGTAATTACAATTACGCATCTCCTCAAGGCCCGCTATCCCTAATATCGCCTAACTCAGCTTCCACGGCTACTAGGTCATCTTCATATGGTCCACTCCCTCTAGGAAACACTCCTTCGTGCAGAGCGTCGTCTTCGCAAGGTTCCTCTACCAGAGCTTCCTTGCCAGGGCATCGGTCCACGTCGTCACGTTCTTCCTCCTGAGCTTCCGCCTCGTTCTGCCCACCCTATTCGTTCACTTCCTGTAATTGCACATAATAAGCATGTCAAAAACAACAAAAAAAAATCATGGTAGCTAATTCGGATGAATTAGAAAATTTAATAACAATAAACTCACTCGCGATGGTTGTGCATCAGCAGCAAAGGGGAGTTGATCTAAACTGACCCACAGATGATACATAATTTCATCCTTGATCAGTTCAGCCCAAACTACATCCCCCAGATTAGTGCCGGCCTTAACCTTCCCCTTTTCAATGCTAGTCCATCGGGGTGGTTTAGGGAAGAAGGTAGGGATTGTGGTTTCTCACCCAGGAAGAGTAATCTCTCTTTCTGGTGATGCGCTCACAGTCACCTACTCCTGAAACTTCTCAAAGGCTGCAGAAGCACCAATAACATCAAGGAAAATTCACAAGGATTGGGCTTCAACAACAAAATCACGATAATGCTGATGATAAGCGATGCTTTCTCGCTTATACAGACGCTTGTGATCCTTCTACTTTTTCCCCCACTCTTGGATCCTTGCGCAAAAATCCTTCCAGTCCTGGTTCTTCTGGGCCAGGAGGTCCATTTGCATCCTCTGCTTGACTAATTTGTGGCTGGATTGGACACTGTTCCTGACCACGGTCCAGTAACGAGTGTAGTTGATAACAGCCGTCCGCTAGTCCTCTTGACTTATCCCTCGAGCTTGTAGGAATTTGCATCGTGATCTTAAGCCTCCGACCTCTTTGGTCAGAGACATCCTTTATTCCTCCAACCTCTACAGCTTCTTCCAGAGGTCATCATTGAAATTTTGGATCTCCCATAGGGAGTGGGTCGAGTGTAACGCACAATTACGCATTTCCTTGTAAATGTTGCATGGAACGACCGCTGCTTCTGATGAGGGTTTGATGATGTCCAGGTCAACGGGCACTGTTGGGTCCCATCGAAGGCGAGCTCCTAGTGACAAATAAAAAATTAGACATATTTAGGCAGAATAACTTTATGACAAAATACGCATAAAATCATAACCCACCAGCTCTCAGATCGATNATGACAAAATACGCATAAAATCATAACCCACCAGCTCTCAGATCGACGCGTTCTAAGCGCTCAATCATCTCACTGATAACACCTTCCATAAAGGTGAATTTATCAGGAAATTCGCCCCACATTCTGGTTCCAACGGTGGATGGAAGATCACCTCATTCATCTGATGTATAATTAAGTTAGAAATTCTGGCTAATAATAGACTCTCTCAAAAAAAAAACCTTTACACTTTAATAGATTAATTACCTCTCCCCGTCCCAGTTGGAACTGCGTTAATGTTCACCACCTCCACTCTCTCCTCACGCACAAAGGCCTGTGCGTCACTCTCCCTAACAGCTGGGGCTTCCTGCTCCAAAACTAGGGCCCCTTCCCCATGTCGCAATACCACAGCCCCTGTTTCAGGGGTCAACTGCTCCGTAGATTTCCCTATTCTTGCTGCGTAATACACTTAACTAATTCAAAAAATCTTACATAAGCTGCGTAATATAGTAATAGCTATAACTTGTACCACATTCTTTTACTTACCAGTCAAAGGTTTCCTCCACTGTAATCTGACCTACATAGTCCTGCCTGCGTCACTCGCTGGCTCCATAGGTGCCTCGGTTAAACAAGCCTTCTTCTATAGAACTGATGTATTCGCTATCTCTGTCGCTAGGCGCTTCCACCGTGACGCATCACCGGTGTAAGAGGGAAGTGCCCCACCTACGCTGTCTGGACCTCACGTCCCGGGTGCCGCCAAGTTCTTAGTAATTATAGAAAATGACTCCCCAATTCCCTCTGGAGGATCCTGCGACCGGGTAGTGCCGAAGATGTGGGAAATCCAGGGTCTGGATAACTAGTCTTGGTCTTGCTGCACCCAGACCCCATTCCTCTGGACTACCAAGAATTCGGCAAAATGCCAGAGGTAAGCTATGAAGAAGGTGAAGTGCACACTGAAATGAGACAAGCTTTTGATGAAGCCTGACCATTTCAGTGTGCAACCCCTTGGCAAAATAGCTTACCCAGTTGAATTGGGTCCCTTCCTCTATTACCTCTCGCATGATACGGGCCTGTTCTATGGTGAAGAACTTCCCCTGCGAGAGTGTTCTGGGGAAGGCCCAGGCTTGGAAAATGGGATATATAGTCTTGGCGACTGACAACTGGATCTTCTCACAGGGAATCCCCTTCATATCTTTCTTGACCCCTAGCCACTCCTCCAGTTCTTCCTGGCATTTCAAGCTCCTCCTTGACTTTTCCTCTATGGAAAGCCCATCAGAGGGGACACCAAAAAAGTCAATGAACAGCTGAGCGTTAATGTCAAAATACACACGCACGTTACGCATGCCCGTGTAAAAATGCTCAGCTTCTTCACTGAAGGAGTTAACTAGGGTTAACATTTCACTGGCGAAGAAGTCGGGGGTTATCACCAAAAACAGATGCATCAGTCTTGCCGCCCATAGCTTAGCACCAGAACAGCTGGGGCCGCTGCATGGCTGAGTTAGCACTGCACTTTCTTTATGTCACCATAACGGAAGAGCAGCATATTTTCCTCGCAGCCGAAAATCATGATGGTAACCTTCTGAGATTCCCTAATTGACAACACAGTTCAAGATAGCAAAAACAAAGTTAAACAACATCTCCAACAATAGTATCTTATAGCTAAACGTCACAACAAACCTTACCAGGCCCAAACGGCAAGGGAAATGGAGGAATCGGCCTTTGCACATCTACGAGGGTGATGGGAGGGTTTAGAGTCCATTTCTCATGCAGCCACTCGAGATCTTGACAATTCTTGAAAGAGTTGGAATAACGGGTAGGGTATTCCGAGATCTCAAAAGCTAATTACCCCATAACGCCCATGCGCACGTTGCTAGTAGAGGTAAATTCATTTATCGCACTTTCGATCAAGGAAAAGGTACCATTGTTGCCCATCAATCCATTTCCATTGATAAAAAACCTGTAGCATAAAACGCATTACTATCTTACAGTTTACATTCCATAAAAGAAAACATGTTAACAGCATTACAAATCAAACAGCTTACCCAGCCGAGTAGTACACTGTGCCTGGTAGATTATGAAAGTAGGTTGTGACATGATGGGCTCCAAAAAAAGTATTATAGGTATGATAGCAGCTAAATTTGGGCATCTCCCAGATCCAACTTAAGCACCTCAAACCTTTGGCGTTGAGTTCGCGGTCCTGAGGCCTCCCAGTGTCGATAGCTTCGTTTGTCAAAAAGGCCAAAACGCCCTTCGTAGAACCCACTAACAAATTTTCCAAAATCACTGCAGCTACATCACCCAGCAAATGCGACCAGACAATGATACTATAGTTACACAGCAAAAATTGCAAAAACTCTAGCGCACCCTTCTGGAACCATATGGCCTTCCCCTGTAGGCGAGTTTGAGGGGGAGAAACATTGGCTGTGGGGAGGGGCTTATGCAACACAAGACCCCAACTATATCTAAGAAAATCAAAATAGACCTCACCGCCATACTGTACAAAGAAAAAACATGCTTCCATTACACAAGATTCAAATCCATATTCCATCCTAAGCTTAGGAAAACTACAGATTACGCTCTAACTATACAGTTGAAATCGCTTAAACCCTTGCAACAGTGCAAGGTTTATTTTAGGCAATAGCGATAGACGCAACACCATGCATAGTCCAAGCGTAATTTCACAGATATTACGCTACCTAAATCCTTGTTTTAACACAGGGTCCATGGTCCCTAACTCTAGTTTACGCAGACGACATAAAAAGAAACAATAAAAACAAAATTACCAAGGGTAATGCGAGAAAATGAGAGATAGCCTACCGATTTAGGGGGGTAACATCCCTCACTTCAACCAGAGCTTGTGAAGCGTCTTGCAGGCTCCCTTGTATCTCATCAATTTTAGCCAACTTAGCATTCTTTTCTCTAACCTTAGGCACCATAGTTATCGCTCTATAAAAACTTCGCAGATGAACGCACTGCTATCTTTTGCTCCTTCTTGCTCTCTGTAATAGCTAAACTCAAATTCGCAATAGCCAATAGCCTGTTTTCAGTATGAATCGTTTACTTATAACATGTAAAACACTAACCGACTTGACTCTCGATTAAAGCGGGGCTTTCTTAAATGCTAGTGTCAACGTGAGAAGAAACCTGAAGATTTGGGCATTAATGCGGTAGATATCGCATGGATTTCGGTCCGAAATGACCTTAAACTACTACACCTTATCATCTCGTAATTGGGTTACATTAATTATAGGTTGTTTCCAGTATTCAAAATTCAGTTGGCTTGTCACGCTTAGCAATGTCACATCATACCTTCTTTTTTATTATCGACATGCGTTATACGCTACTACTTACAACGTTCGACTTAACACTTTCTAAACTATTCTCATATTTGGCAATTTTGCAGGGCAGTTGACAAATGAAGACGATTTTATCCGCACCCCTAGCCTTAACGGGCCCACATGGGAAAATCGTTAGACAATTTAACTGCACACTAGTAGAAACTAACCTATTCTTCAAGGATGCAACCATAGCTACGTTGGAAACATCTCCAGACTGGCTAGAGAAATCGACGTGCACGCTAGACCTAGAGGCCGGAGATGTGACCGAAGACCCCCTCAATGAGGTCTCCATGGTTATGCATAGAAGCGAGAACAAGACTCTTAAGGTTAGTTCCTTACTAGACCAAAATGCGCACGACAGTATAAAATAGGTACTCCAGGGTAATGTCACAGTATTCGCGTGGTCATATGAGGATATGCCGAGACTAGACCCAAGGTTAATTCAGCATAACATAATTCTAGACCCGCATGTTAAGGCAATTAGACAAAAAGCATGGAAAATCAAGCTAGAAATCGCATTAGCAGTACGTGACGACATCACTAAACTATACCAGGCTGGTTTCATCCACGTGGTCGATTACTCCAAGTAGGTATCTAACATTGTAGTTGTCCCTAAGAAAATCGGAGGAATATGCATCTGCATAGATTTCCAGGACCTAAATAAAGCCACGATTAAGGACAACTTCCCACTACCGAGTATCAACCAATTAGTGGATACAACTGCTGGGTATGCGCTTCTATCCTTCATGGATGGTTTCTCAGGCTACAATCAAATTCGCATCAACCCAGAACACCAGCTGGCCACAAGATTCATGATGCCCTGGGATACCTTCTGTTACACAATGATGCCTTTTGGTTTGAAAAATGCCGAAGCTACGTATCAGCGAGCTATGACGTACATCTTTAGCGATTATCTCCTAGGAAAACTAAATGATTATGTCGACGACATAGCTATTAAATCTGTAAAGTCGGAAGATCATTTGGTGGACTTAGAGTTAGTCCTTCAAAGATGCTCTAAATACGACCTCCGGCTCAACCCAAGGAAGTGCGTATTCGGAGTCAAAACTGGATGCATGCTAGGATTTGTAGTGTCGAAAACTGGCATACGGGTAGACCCTAATAAGGTCAAGGCCATAGTTGAGTTGATGCCCCCTACAATCTCAAGCAATTACGTGGGTTGCAAGGGCGGTTACAGTTTATCAGGCAGTTCATTTCATGATTAACAGACAAATTACATCCCATGCAGCATCTTCTTAAGAAAGGAGTCAATTTCGAATGGACCGACAATTGTCAGTGTGCATTTGACAACCTGAAACAAGAGCTTCAATGCTTGCCAACGGTATTCCTGCCACAAAGGGATCAGCCATTCTACATTTACCTCGCAACCTCAGACGTGTCCATAGCTACGTTGCTCTATCAAAAAAGGGATGATGGGTCAGAAGTACCCATCTACTACTTGAGTCATGCGCTATGTGCGTATGAAACAAGGTATAATGATGTAGAGCGTAACTATTTAGCGTTAGTGTTTGCACTCAAAAAGTGTAGACACTATCTCTTCCGGAGCAAAGTTAATATAATCTGTAAAAATAACATCTTGAGAGCTATTACGCATAACTTGTACAAAAGTAGCAGGATAGCTCGTTGGAAAGCTATCACGGTAGAATTCGATCTGCACTATGTTGGCCAATCTTCTACGAAAGGCCAAGCCATAGCTGACCAACTAATGACATTGCCTATTAACAGTCAGGCGACGATAGAGCCTGAATTTCTAGACGAACATGTACATAGCCTAAGCCCTGTTCTAACATGCCTCTAAGCAACGTTACATTTTGACAGAGCTTCAACCGCTAGAGGTGGTAGTGCTGCCGTAGTCATTACGCTATCACCTCAGGATGTGCGTCTATATGCTTACCGCTTGACCTTCCCCTGTACGAACAAGGTGGCAGAGTACGGGGTGCTCCTTAGAGGATTATTAAAAGCTAGAGAGCTAAATGTTCGACAGTTGGCAATTAGGGGCGATTAGTTGACAATTTGCAGCCCTATTGCGATATGGCTAAAGATCTTCTGAAGTAATTCACAGCACCCGACGTCCAACACATGCCTCGAAATGACAACATGCTGGCTGATGCATTGGCCACGTTAGTATTGAACATGCCGCCATGCTTGTTTGACACTTGGCCTGCCTTAATGATAAAGTGCGCAGATCCTATCATTCAGACGGCTCAGATATCTTCATTGCTCACAGATGGGATGCTAGAATGGTACGATAACATTAAAACTTACCTTCTACATGGCGAACCACCACACGAGTTAATGCATGCACAAAAAGATGCAATCTGTAAGCGAGCTAAGCAATACGTCATTATCAGAGACAGTACTCTCTGTAGATGCTCTTTCGATGGAGTATTGCTTACTTGCGTCAACAAAGACCAGGCACAATGTATAGTCGGTGGGGTTCACGAGGGACTGTGTGGAGGACACGTAGCCCCTCGGGCCATGGCCGCTAAAATTCGTCGCTTAGGGTATTAATGGCCGTACATGGAAAAAGATTACCTTATCAAGGTTAAAACGTGTGACACGTGTCAATGTTACGCAAGACATCATAGGTCCCATAGCGCCTAAATCTTCTGCAGGGCATAGCTTCATAATTACCGCTACCGAGTATTTCACGAAGTGGGTTGAAGCCATCCCTTTACGGAAGATCACATCTCAACAGGTCTGCCATTTTATCTTAGACAACATCGTAACCATATTTGGCCTCCCAATGACAATTTTGACCAACAATGGGCCACAATTCAGTAGTGCGGAAACCAAATCCTTCTACAAGAACCTTGGTATCAAACAATCTTTTTCCTCACCTTACTACCCGCAAGAGAATGGTCAAGCTGAAGCAATGAATAAAATCATCATTAATTTGCTCAAGAAAATGCTCAGAAACAATAAAAGGTGGTGGCATGAAAAGATCCTCTATGTGCTATGGGCGTATCATACCACATGCAGAATAGCTACAAACAGTATGCCCTACAACCTAGTCTATGGATCTGAGGCGGTGCTGCCTCTAGAATTGCAAGTTCCTTCTCTGCAGATGGTGCTCTCCACGGTTATAAATGAGGCTCAAAACACCAAGTCTCGGATCATGGATTTGGACTTAGTAGAGGAGAAACAAATATAGACGCTTGATACCATCGAAAAGTATCAAGATAAGCAGAGGTAGAAGCACTGTCATAATCTTCAGCAACATCTGATCAAGAAAGGAGATTTGGTTCTCAAGGCCGTTCACGAACCAGTACGCAAATTCTCTGCAAATTGGGAGGGCCCTTTCTTGGTAGTCAGCGTGTATGGCAACGGCGCATTTAAGCTAGCAGACACCAACGGCAACGAGCTGTCAAATCCAGTAAACCACATACACTTGAAAAGGTACTACATCTAGTTGCATGCTCTGTGTTAACATTAGGCACAAGAATCGTCCGCTATGACGCTAAACTGGCAAGTTGGCAAACGTCCACTACGACATAAAACTGGCATTGTTGTACAGGTCCGCTATGACGTAAAATTGGCATTCTCTGCACGTGTCCGCCATGACGCTAAATTGGCAACGACTGTCCGCTACGACGTAAACCTAGCACTTTCTGCACTCGTCTGCCACAACGCTAAACTGACAATGATCGTCCACTATGATGTTAAAATGGCAAGTTGCAATCGTCCGCTACGACGTAAAACTAGCAAAGTTGTATAGGTCCTCCAAGACAAAAAATTGGCACTTCTTGCACGCGTCCGCCACGATGCTAAACTGGCAGTGGCTATCCTCCATGACATAAAACTAGCAAAGGTAAGCATCCGTCTTCTGAGATGTAAAACCAACATAGACTTGTCCCTGGTTCATGACATAAAACTGACGTCCACAGTACGGTCTGCTGAGACCATAAATCAGCTCTACCACCGTCTGCTACGATGTAAAACTAGCATTCTTCAGTCTGCCCGGACTTTAAACTGAGACCATGGTCTACTGAGACTTAAAATCAACAACAACAGTCTACCAGGACTTAAAACTAAGACCTACCGACAGCCGACACATGAACCAAGTAAGCATGAATATCCCTGCACGGCTGCAACACAGAAGAGGTGGGATGTTGGGATAGCCCCGACATCGCTACCTCGCAGGCATTCTGCTGATTCCTCAGATATGCCAAAAGACATTCTTCTAATTCCTCGGAGATACCGCCACTATAGCCATTTTAGTGATGGCACCTCTAAGAGATCAGCCCTACTGTCTGGAGCCCCAAGGGAGTTCTCATCAACCACGACCTTGGAGATCTCCACTCATCATCGCTATCAGACTTTAGCCTCACAGATTCATCTAGTTGGTTCTCTGCATAACCAGTTGGGTGCAATGAGTCTAATTTTTGACGGCGATATGCTGGGCCGAGCATCAACATTGGGACCCTGGTCTCTTGCTACAGTTCCTTATTCATCGCTCGCCCACACCTCCTTGCCTCGAATGGTGCTTGTTTCAACAACCTCCCCAGCGACTCGGTCGATCAATGGTATCCTCTATTTTCTTTTACATTTGCAGGTTGCTTGTTACAAAGGCATTGTCCAAGGTGTATTCACCAAAATGGTAGAGTGCAGACAGCGTCCCGAGAATGGCTGCTCAGGTTAGCCTGTCGACTTAAAAGTGCAACCCTGTTTTCCCTGATAATCCAACATCTTGCTCCTATATCCTCTTTTTTTGGCCATCCCATCCGCTTTCCTTGTACCAAATGTGCATACGCAACCTAAGCTTTTTGCGTCTGTATTACGATCAAGCTCGTGAAATGGCGTAATGCAACTCGCCTAATGAAGCATCAAGAAAAATGGGGTTTAGCAAAAATGGATGTAAAACAAGTCATCCAGGCCATGCAGGTGTAACACAACTCACCTATGCAAGCCCCTTCGTCTACAGTATGACAGTATAACTTCTCACTAATGCAATTGTAGGGGGATACTTCAGGATCCATTCGCGAAAAACTATACTCATCCATTTGGGTCTTCCCCAAGCCTCTTCCCTCTTACCTCTATAAAATCTCCCTCCGTACTGTCTTATCTTCAATTTTCCCCATTCTTGGCACTCCTACATTGATAGGGCGACACCTGGGTGATCGTGGACAAATGTTGTTGGTACTCTTACTCAGCTGGTGTTTTGTATTCTTTGTCAACGTCTTTCGGGCAAGCCCTCTAAACATCAACAAAGAGAGGCCATTGAAACACAGTGAAAATTGTGGATTGGCCTAAGGCGAAGATTCACAATTCGAGTAAAAGCTTACGACAGAAATCTGGGAGGTAGAACAAGACAGAGAGACGTGCAACATCAAGTGTTAAGGCAAAGAAGGGGTTCGTGATCCAGGCAAAGAGCTTTAAGTATTATGCAGTCCAGAGCAAAACAAAGAAAGTCCAGAAGACAGAACAAGGCAAAAGGGGGATGCAATATCGAGTCTCCAGAAATTCCTAACTCTGTTTCTGTTCTTTACACTACATTACGCAATATAGCGTCATGTCGCTTAGCGTAATTCTGCACAATGCAATGCAATGTCAGAAGATAACTTATTTCAGCAATGGAGTTGGCAGGAAGCTGGAGCCTCAGCAAATGCGGCGAGTTTAAGGCCTAAGCAACGATCTCCAACTTATCACGAATTCCATCAAGTTTTGGTTCAAAGCTGATTTACGCTTCATTATGCAGAGCAGCGTAACGAATCTCCAAGGGATCAAAGTCGAAGTCAGGAGAAGTGCAGCATCTTAAACTGTTCTTTTTACAGACTAGTCACTTTACGCTTTTTATGCTACACAACGTAAGCAAGCGTAAGACATTGTAAAGTTGACCCTTTCACGTTCTATTACGCTATGCAATGTAAATAAGTGTAATACACGTGAAGGTCATCACATTACACTTCATTACGCTATGCAGCATAAACAAGCGTAATAAAATGTAAAACCGGCTAAAACAATACCTGACAACCACCCACTACCCATATGCAGCAGCAAAACACTCATCAGTGTACTACTGCGTAATCCTAAGGCGATTTTCAGTAAGAATGGTTTGCAGTATACTGTCCCCCAAGACATGATGTCGTGTGACTAGCTTTGACATGAAATCTGGCAAGTCAACGATGTTTTGAAGGTTCGGGACACGTGTCATTAGGACGATGTCTTCCCACGTAGTGCTAAACCTATAAATACTTCAGTTGACGAAGAAAAGAAGGGGCGGCAGCAAGAGAACATAAGGCATTTTTCCTTTTTAGCATTGGCATCAAGAGCGACTAGTCTTCCTGGCGAAAAGATTATCCTCTTCATTGGCGATCATTAGCAGCTCCCAAGCGAAGGATTAAAAAAAGGCGAAAGAAGCAGATTAGAGGTTGATAGATCATCTAGCACGATTGGCAGCATTTATTGATCAGAAATAGTTAATCAATAGACATCTTGTCTCCAAGCTTGACCTTCCTTGCACCCCAAATTTTTACTTACGAGGTAGATCAACCTACATTCTGTATTCCCTTTAAACAGTTTTCTTGTTGATTTGTTCATGTTTCGCATAACAAAAACGAAGTTTGTCAATAGCACGCAATATATTCAGCCTCTTTGGGTCAAATAATAGATCTCGTAATTACACATTCTTCTTCGATCTGATTTCCCTCGTTGCATTGACACTGTTGTCCTTTTTTTATTCTTTACATGGTTTTCTACTCTCATGATTCACCGAATTAATCCATTTTTGCAAGACACGGATAAACATACATCAACTCGATACACGATAATTTACTGGTAAGTAAGTCCCTGTCTGATCGAAAAGACCGTTCAGGGCACCTCGGATTCGCTTCTCTCCAGCACGGCCCTCACATGGATCTGGGGTTAAAACTGTGTACACGGATCTCCGATCGGTATTTCCAACGACCGACGTTTTTCATCGTTAAATACCCAATATCACGACCATCCCGATATTGGAACATTGAAAAACATGATTTATCATACCCCCACGACTAAATGAAAACTCATCCTCGAGTATAAAAGAAGAGGAATAAGTATTTTACAAAATATATTAGGGGGTGTGGACTTATTTGACTGACATGTAGAGTGACACAAAGAAAACAAACAAATACAGAAGTGCCCAAGCATATAATATTACAATTTTGTACAAAATTTGGTGTTCATAACAATAGGAAAGAACACTAACAGATCCAAAGGACATCCAACCCCTCTTGGCAACAAAAGAATGAGGAATAGGTAGAAGAGATCCAGCTATTATGAACAATCTCCCACAAGTGATATGGTTGCATCCTCCTTGGTGAAGATAGTCCTCCTTCCAGTCCACGCTTCCCACTACAATTACAATAGAACCAAGGATTAGTATATATAGTGCAACAGGTAATGGCTAAATACCTTGTCTCATTGGTGATTTTATTTAACCACATTGTGATTGTGATAGATTGGTTGCTTGATATTATTAGTGGAAAGATTGACGAATGGGTTAAGTAAGAGAAGTGATCCATACAATTCAGAAAAAGCTTAACACAAGGAATACTAGAAAGAGGGTATTCCCAAAAATAAGAAGAAGTTTATTACAAATAGTTGTGAAGGTGTGTAAAATTGGATGACTTGGATGTGGTAAATAAAAAGAATTTGATTGTAACAATGTCTAAGGGTAAAGAACTTAATTTAACCAAACCAAAAGATATGCAAGTGGGTCCTTCCCAAAGCATGCAAAGGCCTTTTATGCCCTTGCATAACTTCAAACCAAGGAGTTTGTGGGCACCATGGATGATTAATGGTTACGAAAAGTTAAGTACAAAAACCCAAAAGTAACTAACCAAGAAACCCAACACATCAAACCAGAACATTGAAGCAAAACATGAAACCAGTAGTGAGGTGAGGCATGAAAATCATAGATGGATGATAGAGAGAGCGAAATGGAGTTCCTAATTATGGTCACATGTAGTCCTTTGTGGAGCTTGTAATTAAATGATTTGGTAGGATCCATCCTTAGTCTAGATCAAAACCAACCACTTTTAGTGACTTCGCATCGACATTCTAAGGCTAGTCCATCCCTTGAGACACAAGAATGCTCCCACAAAACAACCACCATTCCAAATTTAAGTGAAGGTAGGAAGTGAGAAAAGGCCTTAGTTAGAGGAGACAAGACAAGTCTCATAACTAGTGCTTGTAGGCCTTTTATTTGGTCTAAGGTGTGCTTTGAATTCCCATGTTTTTTTTTGAATGGGAACCATACCATGCAAAGACCCATGCATTTTTCGCATTTATTTTGTCCAAGGGGTGTGCTTTAAATCCTCATCTTCTCTCTTTTTTTTGGATGATGAGGACCACACCATGCAAGGACTTATTTGACTTCCTATTATATAATGATGTGGAATGGTGAGAAGCTTATGAGAACACTCCTACACACAAGAAAATAGAAAAACATGAAGAATACATCCCTTTGAAGCCACACCCTATCCAAACCTTTGATTCCTTTCCAATTCCGGAAACTACACAAGTCACCAATTTATTAAAGTTGCATTAATGAAGAAGAGACTGCACACTTCTAAAATTAGAAAAATCATAGAGTATGTGGATGGGTGGATGATGCAGACTCACTACCTGTTACATGAAAAGAAACCATGTCTTAGTCATCAGTAACAACATTCAAAGTCAGAAACTAGACATCAACAATCAACTTACAAATGAAGCATACCACCATCGATTAGTGCATTACCATTGTACCTACCACCTTATTAGCAAAAAAAGTAGAGAAACACATCAAACACAAGCAACCATAACCATAAAAGAAAGTAAAAGAGTAGATAATAAATATTGAATATATTAATGAGGGTGTAAAAAAAAAACTAAGAAAAGATCAATAACCTTAAAAATACAAATATGTAAAACAAAGAAGATGAAAAAAAAAAGTTGCAAAACCAAAAATGTGGAAAATAAAAAAGTCAAAAACTGAGGAGCCACATAAGGTGTTAGTATGGGTGGCCATCTCCTCCATGACTAATTTGGAAGGGAGAGATCTAAAAGATTGAGTGTGGGTGTCCATCTGATGACGTGTTTGGTGCATTGGTTGGCTTGGGCTCATGGAAAGGTTTTATTTGTTGAATGTTGACTAATTGTTTCTTATTTGGGCTATTAGGTTTGTAGATGATCATGGTCCTAGATGGAAAAGTCTTATCTATGATGTAAGGTCCTTCCCACAATGTTTGAAATTTGGTTCATTGGGGTACGTGTGCAGGATTCCAATAGAGAACCTTGTCTCCTGGTTGAAACTTAACTTTTCTTATTTTGAGATCATGGAGTTTTTTGTTGAATGCCTTATGTGTTTCATTGGAAGACAAGTCCATTAATTGATTTTCATCTAGAAAGTTAAGGTTCATCAATCATTCTTTCTATGCTAGACTTAGATTTAGGTCAAGGTCACAGGCTGTAGAGAGTGTACAGAGCTCAGGTTGGATGGGAAATGTTGGTAGTTTCTCGTACATAAGCTCATAGGGAGAATAACCTATGGGAAGCTTCCATGTGTAGTGATAAGCCCAAAGGGCATCATTTAATTTAGTGCTCCAGTCCTTTTAGTTTTTGCTAATGGTATGCATTAGGATTTTTGTAATCTCCTAATTAGTGACGTTAGCTTAACCATTAGCTTAGGGGTGATATGGTGTTGTGAGTTTATGTTCAAGCCCTAAGCACTGCATCAGTTTCCAAAAAGTGGCACCTGTAAAATAAGTTCCATTATTAGAAATTAATGCACAAGGTACACCAAACCTATTTTGGATGTTCTATTGTACAAACTAAGCAGCAGTGATGGATGTATAGCCAATGACGGTTGCTGCTTCTACCCACTTGGTACAATAGTCAACTATGACTATTATATATGCCTTTCCATTTGATAAAGGTGAAATAGGTCTCATAAAGTTAGTGCCCCAAATATCCAATGGCTTGAGAGGTTGTATCCATTGTTGTGGTCCCTCCATTCAAGCTATCATTCTACCATCCCTCTAGCAACGATTATAAGTATAGACAAATTGGTGTGCATCCCTAAAGATTGTTGGCCAATAATACCCTACCATCAAGATTTTTATCGCAATGCATCTCCCAGCATAATGGCCCCCACAAGGACCTTCATGAGCATCTTGGAGAATGCACAATTGATCTGTATCAGGGACACACCAACATACTAGGCCATCGAGGCAAACCTTGTAAAGGTTTCCATTAATCTCCATGAAATTCTTGACCTAGTGAAGAAACTATTATTTCTTTCTAGTGTCCAACCCTTGCAATAGTTCTTCTTGAGCAGATAAGTGAGGACGGTGTCATACCATTTTGGTTCATCAGGCATTTGTGCATTAATAGCACTTACAAGGAGAGATTCGTTAGGTACTTGATTAAATAAAGGCTATCTTTCTCCTTGTCATCCCATCTTAGTCACGATAAGTGATCCACAACCACATTCTCCATACCTTTATGATCTACCATCATGAGATCGAACTCCTACAAAATCACAAGCCACTATATGACACAGGGGCTCACTGTTGGTTTATTCATCAAAAATCAGATGGCACTATGATCTGTGTGCATGAACACTTTTTAGCCAAGCACATCTAAGTTTAAAGGAGGAGATTTGAAATATTAAGCGTGGTTGTCCATACAATGAGGCTTTTGTTGTGTTAGCTAGCTTATACTCATGGAAAGGTTTAATTTGTTAGATGCTGACCATCTATTTCTTATTCGAGCTCTCAGGTTTGTAGATCATCATGGCCCTAGAAAGAAAAGTTTTGTAAATGATGTAAGGTCCTTCCCACAACATTTGGAACTTAGTTCGTTGAGGCATGTGTTTAGGGTTCCAGTAGAGAACCTTATCTCTTAGTTGAAATTTGACTTTCCTGATTTTGAGGTTATGGCACTTTTTGTTGTAGGCCTTGTGCAACTCATTAGATGATAGGGTTACTACTCGGTCTTCGTCTAGCAGGTTAAGATTCATTAATCTTTCTTTTTGGACTAGACTCAAGTCAAGATCTACGTCACAGGTTGTTGAAAGTGTATGAAGCTTGGATTGAATAGGAAGTGTTGGTAATTTTTTGGACATGAGCTCATAGGGAGAGTAGCCTATAGGAAGTTTCCATGTTGAGTAGTAGGCCCACAAGAAATCATTGAGTTTTATGCTCCAGTATTTCCTATATTTGCTAATAGTTCTTGTTAGAATTC
Source organism: Gnetum montanum (assembly GCA_015680685.1). Taxonomy (NCBI): domain Eukaryota; kingdom Viridiplantae; phylum Streptophyta; class Gnetopsida; order Gnetales; family Gnetaceae; genus Gnetum; species Gnetum montanum. The sequence goes on along the minus strand of MNCI01036723.1, from coordinate 83,222 downwards.
TTGTGATTTTCCTATTGGTGACTTTAGCTTGACCATTGGCTTGGGGATGGTAAGGTGTTGTGTGTTTATGTTCAACCCCCAAGCGTTGCATGAGCTTCCAAAAATTAGTGCTTGTAAAGTGAGTTCCATTATTAGAAATTAATGCACGTGGGACACCAAACCTATTTACAACATTTTGTTGTACAAAACAAGCAATAGTAGAAGAGGTACAATCGATGATGGCTACTGCTTCTACCCATTTTGTACAATAGTCAACAATGACTATGATGTACACCTTTCCATTTAACATGGGCATGATGGAACCCATGAAGTTAATGCCCTAGATGTCAAAGGGTTCTAATGGTTGAATCCATTGTTAAGGTTTCTCCATTCGAGCGATCATTCCCCCATCTCTTTGGCATCATTCACAAGAGTGAACATAGTGGTGAGCATCCCTGAAGATTATTGGCTAATAGTACCCTGCCATCAAGATTTTAATGGTCATACATCTCCTAGCACAATGTCCTCCACAAGTCCCCTCATGAGCATCTTGGAGAACATGCAATTGATCAACATCAGGGACACACCATCAAACTAGGCCATTGACACACACCTTGTAGAGGTGTCCATTGATCTCCATGAATTTCTTTACTTGGTGAAGAAACTGTTGTTTCTTTCAATGGTCCAACCCTTGTGGCATCTCCTGAGTAAGAAGATAGGTGATAATGCATCATACCAATTAGGTTCTCTGGGCATTTATTTAGTTATAGCCCCCACAAAGAGGAGTTCATCAAGAAATATATCAAAGAGTGACCTTTTTTCCTCTTTGTTGTCCCATCACAACTGAGACAAGTGATCAATGATCACATTCTCAGTGTCTTTTCAATCTACCATTGCAAAATTGAATTCTTGCAAGATCACCAGCCATTGTATGACATAAGGGCTTACCATTGGCTTGTTCATCAGGAAGCGAATGGTAGTGTGGTCAATGTGCAAAAACAATTTGTACCTAAGCACATAGTACCTGAACTTCTCTAGAGCAAATACCACTACCATCAGTTCTATTTTTGTAGTGGTGTAGTTCAATTGTGCACCCACAATGCTTTTTCTAGTGCAGTGAATGTAATATGGACATTTCTTGTCATCCATCTACGTAAGCACAGCTCCCAAAGCATAATTTGATGCGTCCATCATCATATAAAATAGTCTAGACTAATTTGACGCATGTAGAATTGGAGTTTCTACAAGTTTCTCCTTCAGCTATTGGAATGTTTTCTCACATTCTATGGTCTAAACAAATGGAGCATCTTTCTCTATTAGCTTTACCAATGGTTTTGTGATCTTAGAGAAATTCTCTATGAATCACCGGTAGTAGCAAGTATGTCCAAGGAATGCCTGAACATCTTTAACAGTTTTTGGCTGGTGGGTCATTCCTTGGATGATCTTTATTTTCTTAGGGTCCACCTTAATTCCTACTTTTGATATCTTTTGCCCCAATACAATACCCACCTAGACCATTAGATGACTCTTTTGCCAATTGAGCCCCAAGTTGGTTTCAACGCATCATTTTAGCACTTGCTCAAGGTAGTCCAGGGCTTACTCAAATGTAGCTCCGTAAGTAGAGAAGTCATCCATAAAGACTTCCACATAACTACCAATTTTTTGTTGAAAAATGTTTAGAACCAGGTGTTGGACTATGGTGGGGGCATTGCATAGACCAAATGGCATCTTGCGATATGCAAAAGTCCCCTAGGAACTCATGAATGTTGTCTTTGCTTGGTCCTCTGGTGAAATTTAAATTTGGTTATAGCCACTATAACCATCGAGAAACCTATAGTAGTAATTCCCTGATATTGTATCTAACACTTGATCAACAAATGACAATGAAAAATGATCTTTTAATGTTGCCATATTCAACAACCAAAAATCAATAAAAACTCACCACTTACCACCTTTCTCTGGCACAAGTACGAGTGGGCTGATCCACTTACTATTTGTAATAGGATAGGTGAATCCCACCTTGAGGAGTTGTTCAATTTCCTCTTTGATGATTTGCTTTAATTTGGGGTTCAATCACCTTTGTGGTTGTTGCTTTGGCTTCATGGCCAGATCTGTGTAGATGCAATGCTGACATATCCTAGGATCAATCCCTGTGAGTTTAGGATATGACCAAGCAAAACCTGCTGACCATTTCTCAACCACCTTCAATAACATCTTTTTTTGTTTTGGAGCAAGATTTTCATGATTATGATCAGCTTTCCATTCTTTAATAACACACATTCCATTCTGGCTAGTAACGTCTTTAGTTTAAGGGGCTCTTTTTTAAAATTTTCAAGAATTTCCAACTCTTCCCAATAAGTATCATCATTTACATCATTGAAGAGTTAGTTCTAAACTTGCTCTAGTTCATCCATGCCTACGACATATGCACATGTCAGGCTCTTAGTCAGTTCCATGCATAGTCTACTGCTTTTGGAATCAGCTATTAGCCACCAAGACCCTCTAGTTTAGTGGTTGCTACATATAGACACCTTTGAATTTCTACTTCTGGTGGACACTACTTGTATGCAAAGATAGATGCTTGCTTCACAGCCCAAAGCTTTTGCACACAGTTACACCCTATATCACTGTATGTGTTGCATAGAACTCACTTCTTCTTGATCTTCTCGAATGCATTTTCCTTTGATATTTCCAAGGAAAGATCTCTTATGCCCATTTTTGCATCAACGGTGCTAAGCCTTGCCCTTTCTATCATGATTTGGAAGTCCCCTTTGTAGTTCTTCACTTTGATCACTAGAAAATGAGCTAGATAAGACCACCCATGGATAATGGTCACGATGTCTTCTACTGGTTCCAATGGAGCATTGATGGACTAGTCGATCAATTCTAATATGATGTTGCCCTTCTTGAGAGGAGGTAGGTTCTAGGCAATGTACATTTCATAAGAAATTAAATTGACTTTAGAAATTGAGTCAAGAAGAGCCTTGCATAGTTCATTTCCAGCATTCTGCAAATAGATTAGAGGACTTCCAAGATTAGCTAATTTCCTAGGAAGGTTTCTAGGATGGATCCAATTAGATATAGTGTGAGTTAGCATTACAGTATGGATCCTAGGGGGTGTTTGGGTTAAAGGGGGCCCAAAGATATTTGGTATAGATGTAGATGGAAGACTAGGGTGACCAACCACAGGTGTACTTGAGGGCTTAGGTGGATTGTAGGGTTGGAATAAAGGTCTTTTTTTATTGAGTTTCTGACCCACTTGGTTGATAACTTGGTTAAAGATTAATGGCCCTTGTAACATTGCATTACTGTGGTTGGGTTGGTAATTCACCCTGCATAGATGAATTAGGTGGTAGTTGTACAACTAGAGGAGGAGCATGTGTAGAGATAGGGTTAGGATAAGGATAAGAGGTTGATGAATCCTGGTATGCTAGACCTTGATATCGGATCCTCAATATCGGGTACACGATATCGCAACTTGGATAATGATATCAGATACACGATATCGTAATTCTTGTGTAGGCCTATAAATATAACATTCAAACACACAGGAAAGGGGAGAAGTTGGTAAGTCTTAGGGTAGAGCCTTTTTGTTAGTTTTTAGTTAATTTCAGTTCTTTCCCCAGTGCATGCTTGCAGTGTGATGATTGTAATTGTATAGAACCTTTATTCAAGTGTGATGTACTTGGACACACACATGATTAACAATAAATATTGAGATTACTCCATCATTGTAGCATTCACTTAGCTTTTAATTACTTTAATTGTTAATTATTTACTATTATCTTTTTAATTCCTATTTCCTTTATTGTCATTTACACTTCTTGTTGATTACCGCAGAATGAGTACAACTTAATCATGAACATTTAAGTGTAACTACTTGGTAACCCAATAGCGTATCTAGGAGTGCTCAAGGAATGTGCACTTGGTAATTCCAGAATTAGTAGACGAGGTCCAAGATGCGTATGGATGATTAAGGATGGATGCTCATCGCACTTAGGATAGCATAGATTTCATTTTCCATTGTCCATTAGCTTAATTAAGATTGTTCCCCATCGTCTTTAGGAGTAGCATTAGTTTAGGATCTTATCATTCACCTCACTCTAGACTAAACCATATGTGACAAAGCAAATACTAGTCTAGGTGGGAAGACAACAAACTATGATCAATGTGTAACTATCTAGATACCACAACTAGTCCATCTGTGGAGTTCAATTGAATCATGCATACACACTCATATTTGTATGGTTGAGTGTAGGGGTACATAGCCACTCATCATTGGTGTCGTTGTTGGGTATGATGCTAACTATCTAGATTAGTTATATCATCCAAGATTGCTATAAAGAAGCATTAATGATATATCTTTTAGAAAGAAAGTAATTGCAAATAAGTCACACACAATTCACAGTAATGTCTCTCACAAGACTATGATAATGCAACAACTAGTGAGGTGATTCATTGGAGAACCAAAAAAATTTATGATGAAAACAAAGTTTGGAGTACTCAATCTTATGTAGAAGTTTCATATGTTCATGGACACCCCAACAATACTTAAGGATTTTTGTCATCCAACCCAGACACCTTTAGTGAGGTTGGAACATCCCATAGAACAAGGGGGCCCATAAGGCCTAGGACCTTCTCAATGGCTAACAAAAGTTTATCCAAGGATGATTGGGAGACTTACAAAATTCATGATGAGTCTTCCAGTTCTTTCTCTTCCTCTACTCCTTCAACATCAAGTTGTGACATGGATGACCATCTCTCAAGGGGTTGACGTTGAAATAAAAATCGAACCCACAAGCAAAGTTAGGAATGCCAACATGAACAAAGACAACATTGTCCCATCTCACAAAATCATAATCTACCTAGTGACGATGAACCTCTGCTAATCACTAAGAACCTAATGCATATACAAGAGGTTGTTCACATACCTTGTAGGCATTGTAAGGAAGCCTTCTACCTAGGCTTGATTTAAACAACTTTCCTAAGTTTTCAGGAGGCTATGATTTAGATCTACAACATCATTTACAAGCCTTATACAATGCCTATGCATGAAACAATATTGATAATGGGTGGCAAAAACTTAAGCTCTTTTCTATGACACTCGTTGGCCAAGCAAAAGTATGGTACAGGTCTTTAATGCCAAAATCAATTCAAAGTTGGCCGACAATGATAGAACTCTTCACTGAAAGATATCAAACCTATGCAAGAGTATCAGCCTTGAGGAGTCAAATCCAAGAGTGGAAACAAGGGCAACATGAACCCTTGGACATGGCCTTAGAAAGATATTATTTAGTTAAACAATTGCCTAGGCCATGGGTTCTCCGAGGAAAGGCTAATGTATCACATCATGGATGGGCTTCATAATGAAACAAGGAAGACCCTAGGGATGTATGCCCCAAGTCAACTGTATGAGCTACAAACCCACCAATTACAAGAGCTTATCAAGTGGATAGAAAAAGAAGAAGGAGAAATACCTAAATGGGAGAATGTTGAAAGCTCTCAACAAGACCAAAATCTCACAATAGTAAAGGTCCATGATCATGAAGAGGAGAAATCAACTCACCTCAAGGAGGTGGAATCATCTTTGCTAATACAACAATCACTAGATGAAATTGAGGCAAAGATCAATAAGATGATGGAATGGGTACATAAAAATGTAGAGAATATGCCAACATTATTAGAGGTGGAACCATGCCAAACTAAGAAATAGGATAGGACACCATGCGACAATAGGAAAGAAGGGTTGAAGAAAATAAGGATAAGAGCTCAACTGCAAATCACATATATCAATGTGATGTTTGCCTATACGATCACCCCAAAGGTCAATGCCCAATCTTGTCACATTTACATGAGCATTGGGAAGGAATGTAACATCCAGATTTCATACAGAAATACTAGGTTCAACCATAGTGGTAAAAACTCTAGTCATGGGGGAGGCCACCATCAAACTGGTCACACCATTCATACCATCCGAACCCAATCACTTATTATGTTCAGCATCCTATTTTCCCAACTATGTCAACATCCATCTTTATCATTCTCCTGAGTACTATCAACCCATGTCCTCTCCAACAAGATCCCCACCTCATGTTCCTTGCACTTCTCTTTGCCCTCAATATTCTCATCATTCATCTTCTTCTACATCGCCACCAGTTGTGCTAGAAGGTTTTGCACCACAGCATCAACCCATGAATGTTACTTATGCTACTACTATCAATAGTAGTGGAGGTCTTCCACAACATCAAAAGCATCCTTTTATTAGGCATGACTATAGAAAGAGACACCACAATTTTGAAACCACTACATCCACTAACTCAGCACAAGTCCAGTGTTGTGATGCATCTTCTCCTTCAAGCTCAACACCTTCAATTACCTTATTAGGGCCACCAATCAACACTTCAACGACCATGTGGCCCAATGAATATAACCACATAGGGAGACATAGTGATCCTTGCATACAATCTTATGGTCATGGGTGCTATAGTGAGTTAACTCCTTATCACATGACCACATATTATAATTTCCCCCACTAGGCCAACTTTAATCAAGTGTGTGAACCCAAAGTTGGGTACATTCCAACCACCACATCAAAAGGCACCCAATGGTTTGGATATGACTAGACTCTAATATTTCCCACATGCATGGATCCACATTTTTCATTTATTAATTCTAGCCATGCTCAAAAGTTTAGTTATGGGGGATATCCTCCATTCTGATAAGTAGAATTAGTAAATGTTTTTCCTTTTCTTTGATTTTAAAATTTTTTGTTTTCTAGTTTTTCATTTCCAATTTTTTGTTTTATCTTTTTAAGAGTAATCTCATCGGTGAATAAAATACTCATGTGACTTGTCGGTTGAGGTGTTGTTCTATGCTATCAAGTCTCAGCTGACTAATTATTTGGACAATGAGCCCACAACATCTACTCATCCATTCTATTAATAAGAGGTTCTACTCTAGGTGCGATGATATTCTTATCATCATTAAAACTTAAAAATAATTTTGTACTCGTTATGCCCAGAGCGAAGAATAATGGACTAAGAGGGAATGACCAAGGTGTGACATCAAGGGGACTTGTGGATTCTCTTTGGTGACATCTGTATGTTCTATCATGCATGTACTAAATCCTTGTAGATCTAATGAAAAATGGGAGTGAGAATAATAAAGGTACTCAATAAATAACCTCAATGCTATTTTTGGTATCCCACTAGAAAGATATGCATCCATGTCTGAAGGTTGGTGGCTTCTCCAATTCATTGTTGGAAAGGACCAAGTGCCAAAGTGGCTAGAAAAAGAAAAGAAGAAAAGAAAAAAATCAAATAAAAGATCAAGATAAATGTGCCATAAAGAAATTTAAAATCACTTATCCCTTGGACAAAATGCCAAGTGATTGTATGCCTTGCTGTCATGGTGCTCTTATGGTTGTCCATCATTGGATGAAACAATGCGATGTCACTAATCAAAGGCATGGACTTGGTCTTGATTTTGGAGTGAAGGGCTAATGATACATTAATCATGTCCCCCACACTCAAGGATTTAGTGTGCCTAGGTTCAGTTACCTAACATCCCGATCTCTACAATCCCTTCTATGATTCGTTTCACCTCACTGTCTAAGTATTTTTAAATTATCTCTTGTGTGACGTAGAACTCACACCTCATCACAGTGGTATCTACATGTGTGTGTTTTGTTGCACTGGCACGGATTACATTTAACCCTTTTTATGCCTACAGACTAAAACACCCCAAAAAATGAAAGGTCAATCTTGCTTCACTAGGCATCATAATTCATGCACCGTTACGGCAATTCATCGAGAGGAGAACGCTCTGAGTTCAGGCCAGCCAGTTTAGCAAATTTTCTACTTTGGGCATGAACAGGCTCTACGGGTCACCCTGCCTATCCACCCAAGTAGTCCACCCCACCGACAGCCTACTCAGAAATGATGCACAGAGTTGGCAGTAGCATTTTGGATTCACAAAATAGTTCGGCAAGTTTTCTAAGTCACAAAGTCTGCTACGCTACACTACGCCCCGCTATGTAGCATAGCAAGCTTCAAAAAATATTTGCAAAGCATAGTGCCACACTACGCTGCGCTACATAGCGTAGTGTAGCATAGCAACAACCATACAGCCAGTTTCACAACCCAGCTTCAAGTCCTTCAAATGTCTCTTTCCATCAGGAAGCAGTAGACCATGTTTGCTACTACGCTACGCTAAGCTACATGGTGCAGCAAGGTGTAGCGATCCTATGGAAGAGACAAAAGGTAACTCAAAGGGTGAAATCGACAAGGTTGCAAGTTCCCCAATGCAGGAAGCAAGGTTTGCAGATTGGCAAACTTTTCACAACTAAGGCCAGATGCTACACTACACTTCGCTACATAGCGTAGCATAGTGTAGCAAGCATGTAGCATATGTGTGGCAAAACGCAGGACAACATGCTACGGTATGCTGAGCATGCTACACTACGACACACAGCAAAGCATGTGGGTGGTTGTGCGACATCAATGCACTTCACCTAACTGGACCATTGGCACACGTCTCTAGACGCTGACGATGCAATTACGGTGTGGTAGGCTCATAGTTGTAGCATTGCAGACTCACAATCACAACGGTCATGCACGTCCAATGATCATACTGGCACGTGCAACACCTGCAAGTCACCAAAATTCCAGGGCACGTGGTGTCCAAACTACCTCATTTGCATGCCCTTGGCCCTATAAATACCCCGACGAGCAACATTCAAAGGGCTTTGACTTCGAATTTTCAATTTTTTTGGGCTTTTCAGCTTCTCTAGTGACTTTGGCTTCTAGTTTCTCTGGCATTTCTCTCTCTGGTTCTGGTTCAGTTATTCTCAAGTTCTCCTCCTGGCACGTTGCAACATTGTAAGCTCTCTTTTTGGCACTGCAAATAGTTAGCATCCCAGCTGATATTCAGTTCTATCCCCTTTTCTACCACCTTGGTAGAACCCCCAAATTGTTAGCACTATAAGTCTGCACCCAAGCACACAACCTGCCTGCTCTGCGCACACTGGTTACTCTCGGGATCTCTACACCTCATCACGCTGTGCAACCGACTATATCCACCCTGACAGAGAAAACTTGTAGCTTCGGAGCGGTGCATTTTTCTAACTGCATTTTACTTTATTTTCTGCTTACTAGTGCTTGTTGCATTGTTTCCTATTTTATTTACTTTCAAGTATTATTTCGCATTCTCATCCCCATTTTCAAATTATATGTTGCAAAAGGCTATATAGACGTCGATGAAGTCCCTATCTGATCGACCAGACCATTTAGGGTGCCCCGTATCTGAACACACACCTAGCATGGCCCTCCTGCAGATACGGGGTTGAGACTATTGTGCCCACCGACCCCTTGGCATTTTCCAACTGTCGACGTTTTCGGTCACTACAGTTTTCTAGCGCTAGAAGGAGGGCCTTTTGGTGCCTTTTCTGCGTGTCACAGTAGTACTGTGAGCCTTCTACACCCTGATATGCATAAGCATAAATGTGACACACTTTTGTGGTTGTTTGCTTTTGTGCAATGCAGATCGGTTGCTTCGATGGTTCCTCGGGAGCCCTATAGAACACAAGGCCTCCGATTTCCAACTAACTAGCCGCTTTGATGGTAGTCTTGCATGCACTCTATACCTCATTGCGCATTAGTGTATCGTGTGGTATAGGTTAGTCACTTCAATGGTTCCCCTAGAGCCCTACGAGACATAAAGACTTTTTGTTCGCTAGTTAACTTGCCCACCTCACGGTCTTGCATGCGTTCTATGCCCCATCATGCATGGTACAGATTGGTTGCTTCGATGGTTCTTCGAGGACCTTGCGAGACCCAAAACCTTTGCCAATTAGCTAAACTTATCTTACGATAGTCTTGCACATGCTTTGTACCTCATCGTGCACTGGCGTAAACGTGACATCCTTTTCGATCGTTTACACTTTGTGTAGTGCAAATCGGTCGCTTTGACGGTTCCTTGGGAATCTGGCAAGATGTAAAGCCTTCTCTTTTCTTTTTTGGTTTCTTTTCAGTCTTTTGTTCTTTTTGCAGTTTTTGAGCCGTTTTGCAAAACTACTCAACTTGCAATGGCTTTTTCAACTACTGCTACCCATACCTTCAACCTGGAAGTTCCCTTTAACGTTGAAGTTCCCATCACAATTCAAGGAACTACTGGTGTCGAAAAATCACTGAACTCGACGCTAGAAATGTGTCGATCTCTTAGAATCCAAAAATAAGGACCTGAGGGATTGGCCCAACAACATGAGTGTTACAGTTTTCTCTATGCAAAGGTGTAGGTCAATTTGGCCTTGGATGTACACAAACGCGAGGACAAATGTAGCTTTGAGTTCGCTTATTGCAATGGGAAGGAATTTGTTCCTACTCTCAACATTTCTTTACCTTTAACACAAACATACCAAATGCTTTTGGACCAACTAATTAGTTGGCTAGGCTTAGGGAGTAACAGGACACAACGTCCAACCAAGATGATGCCTTCCAAGACAAATAGGAGGAACTCGATTCCCAATCAGACAAGGAAGGTCCAATCAACCTCGCTCCTATCCTTCCTACCTCATCCTTCTAGGCCAAGTCATCATCTATTACTACTCCCTTTATAATTATGTCTATGCTTATGCAACCTGCAACTACAGCTGCTATGGGTAGCCATGCCAATCCCATGGCATTTCAACGTCCACTCTAACCTATTTTGCTTGTTCTATTTGTGGATACTATCCCTTTGCAGGCTATTCAATAGTCTATTCCTGTAGCACATAATAAGCCAACCATGGCTACCCTACCACATATGCATACCGCACCGACTTCACAAACATGCACGACTTCTATCTCTATTCCTACATTCATGTTTCTTCCATCCACTATGGCAGGTCCCAACCCGTCCACATGGTGGGCCCCATTTGCTTCTTTACCTACTCTGCAATCGTCACAGATGTCTCACTACGTGCTCTCTCAAAGACACCAAGCCTTACAATCGGCACAGCCTAACATGGGGCTATGGTCCATGCTGCCGGTGATACAAATAGTCTATCTGGCAGCCCAACCCATAGTCTCCACGTTGACAACACCACCTGCCAAGTGATGGATAACACAAGCGACATCGCTCATGAGGGTCATCCCAACGGCACTGCCGATAGGTGACATAGCCACCCCTACCATACCACATGCAAGTGCAGCCTCCACAGCATCCTAACCATCTACAACATTTTCAGGTCTGGACCAAGTGTTTCAGTTCATCCAGACCCTTACTGAGGAAATAAAATGCCTCAAAGTTGCTAGGTCTAACATGGTGCAAGTCATGGACTTCTACCAGGATGACCCTATCAACCCTGCAATCCCTACTTTGACTCTACCCCTAGGGATGCCTCTCTTGCATTTTATGAAATATGATGGAGAGGGAGATCCTAATGCACACCTTGTCACCTTTAGGTCTGAGTCTCTACTACTGTAGCAATGGCCGCACACTATCATTTTCATCTTCACCATGTCCCTAGCCAGGAAAGCCTTGGATTGGTACCGTGCGTTGCCACGCTCATCCATTTCAACTTTGGAAGAGCTGCTGACTTAGTTCGTGACACGCTTCAAGTACAATTTAAAGCCAAAAACCACGTTGGACTAGCTGATGAGCGTGAAGTAAGATCCCCTGGAACTAGTCCAAAAATTCATATAGCGTTGGAGTGCAACCCTTAACGAGATCTGCTAGCCCATCGCAGAGGTCCACCTGCTAGTCTTCTTTAAGGGCGCAGTGAACAACTTCATCAAGTTCAAACTGTACTACCTTGCTCCTTGCTCTCTTAGTCAAGCTTTTGCCCATACCAAGAGCATACAAGACGTGGCCGAGGTAAGCAAAGACCTAGCCTACATCGCTTATAAGAATACCTTTGCAAAGAAGGAAAAGGATAAAGCCCCGACAGCCACAGTGGTCATTGTAGAAACTGAGGCTAAGCCTAAACCTAGCAACAACAGTAGCAAGAGTAGCAAGAAATTGGCCACATCCACAATTAACCCTCTATCCAAACAGGGCCACGTGCTGCAACCTGCTGTACCCACACCTAAGACATCTGCATAATCCAAGCCCAACTTTGAGCTTCTAGATCGCTCAAAGTACACCCCACTACCTCTCAAGCCTTCGGAACTTCTGAAGTAACTACTAGCAGTGGGATACATCCGACACAAATAGATGTTGGAAGAAGCAACAGTGAAACATCAATGCTACTGCGAACTCTTTAGGAACCCCTCTTTGGCCCTGCCTAATGAACCTCCAGTTCCTAGGGGTTTCAGGCTAGACAGGTTTTGTGACTACCACCAATAGTGTGGCCACAACACAGATTACTACCTGGCGTTGCAGAACGACATCCAGAGATTAATCGACCAGGGGAAGCTGGTGCTGGATGAAAGTAACCCAGTTCGCCTTAAAAACCAATCTATGTATGTCTATACAGACCCCCTCAAGGCCAATAATGCCAATTATGTAATCAATGCCATCGACATCGACAGTGATCCTAGGCCACCTCAGTAGCCATTCGTGATCTGTGTGCCTCAGAGTAGTGCACCGGCACCATGGGCAGCTAATCAAAACATGCAACATCCTTTCATCCTGAAAGTCCCACCACAGGCATCCACTTTCGTGCCACTTGTTGGTGGGGCCACGTGGTCCTAGCCAATAACACCTTTAGCTCTGTTCGTCATCAGGAGGTTGATAGCCTCGTCGGCCCCTATCTCCCACAAAATAGTTGAGAAACCTGCTTGCCTCGCAAGGCAAGAGGTCCACTTCGTAAGCGAGACGTCTAAGGGGGGTATCGCCCTAGGCACTCCAAAGCCTACGTCCTTGCTTCCTGCATTTTTGGCAAAGACAAAGGTCAACATGACCACATAGTCTACATCACTCTCCCAACAAGGATCTAAGCCCTAATCCGAAATCACTTCTCCTTGAGAAATTCGTCTCCTAAGATGGATAGAAGAGGAGGAAAGTGCCAACAAACCAGGGGGCGGCCAAGATCTCTTAGATACCCTCACATAGGGCAAACAAGCTCTAAAACAAAAAAACACTACACTGAGCTTGTACGAATTAATCATGACATCTACTCCACATCGCGAGGCTCTAATCCGCATGTTGACAACGACTCTGGTCAACGAAGACATGCCAACAAAGGAGGAAGCAATCTACTCGGTCATGCTTCCCTCTACGCCCGTAGGGTCAGAGTAGCCTCAATTAACCTTTCACGATGATGCCATTAGGGAAGACCCTCAGAAGGGTTAGGTGACCACCTCGCCCCTGTTCATAATTCGGGTCGATCAACACTGGATCCAAAGGGAACACGTTGACGATGGGGCCGCCACGAATGTCATCCCTTTCCCCATTGTAGACAAGCTAGGTTTGGTTGACCAAATCAAGCCTACAATGATAGCATGCCTAAGGTTGTTCAATGGGGCATGAGTCATAGTAAAGGGCACCATTCACATAAACTTCGTAGCAGGGAACCAGTTCCCCACAGACGCAATGTTCATTGTGGTCGAGGAAATGCCCGAGTTTAACCTAATCTTGGGTAGATCATGGTTAGCACAACTTAGGGTTGTCTCCTCGCCTATACATCAAGAGATCCACCTTCCTTACACAAGCAAAGAAGTGGTGATCCACGGTGACGAAGTAGCAAAGCAAGCAATCCACAATGTAGGCGTGGAAGAAGGCTCAGAAGTCATAACTTCTAAGAACGAAGCACTTTTTGCAACCTACACTAACTACCCTATAGAGGGGCTAGCTCAGCAAGCTAATCACCTAAGTGAAAATGCATGGACCAAGGTGCCCTTCCAAATAGGAGGCGATGATGCAGACGAAGGCCCTGGCATAGTGTCTCGATCTTACGTCTCACTCAACCTGTGTTGGGTCAAGAAGCAGCTTCGCCTAGCGTAGCAACCCCACTGCTTCCTACCCGCACACTACTTATATGCTTCACTGCAATGGCCCGAAATGGCCTAAAACTAGCAATACGTTATGGCCCAAAATGACCTAAAACTAGTGATACGATACGGCCCGAAATGACCTAAAACTAGCGATATGCAATGGCCTGAAATGGCCTAAAACTGGTAATGCTACGCTATGGCCCGAAATGGCCTAAAACTAGCAACGCCACGCTATGGCCCGGAATGGCCTAAAACTAACACGAGTCACAAGTTAGCTCTTACTCAGATCATTGGTGCATCATCCCTTTTGCATATTACACAATGGCCCAAAATGGCCTAAAACTAGAAAGCATGAACATTCTATACTAAATGCATGTATGCAGTACACAAGTTTGTGTGAAAGTTGTTTACTTTATTCAAAATTGTTGTCTTTCAATGTTTGCAAAATTTGTTGCACAAAATTTCAAAAAATTCAAAACTTCAAATTCACAAAAATATATCCCATGCTATCATGGGTTGTTTTTGTTAGCATCATCTCCGCCATTCACATTGTCTTTTACTTCTTCCTTGCCAGCTCTTCATTCCATCCCTCTATGGGTGCTGTGCCATCACCTGTGGCCTACATCGTAGAGGTGAAGTGGTCAGTTAGGAGAATAAATGCAAAATACAACCAGTCATAAACGTTAACACAGTAGAACGCGACTAATCTAAGCAGGTCTCACGTCTGTCTCAAAGGGTATTTGGCCTAAGCTGAGCCCGAGACGATGCCAGACCTCCTCTGTCATGATATCTATCCAATTTCTCCTATTTGGTGTGGGATCTACTATGATAGCTCTCGTCCTTTTGGCAGGTGTCCACCATGGCGGCCTCAGAGTATAGGAGATGGTCGTAGCCTCTCCTATGGAAAGGGTCACCTTTGGGTTAGGAGCTTGCATCACCTTGACCTGCTCTTTGAACCTAGTGTAAGCCTCCAAAGCATCAATGGCATTTACAAATGCTTCATACGTAAATGCCTCCACAGCAGCTTCCTCGTATAACTTGCGATGGGTAGCATTCTCCTATTTGTACATATGCTTATGGTTTCTTTAGGCCTGCCCCCATTCAAAAATCTTAGCTCTAAGGTCTTTCAGATCTTGACACTTCTAGTCCAGCAGGTTCATCTGCATGCGTTGCTCCACTAGTTTATGGGTAGTCTCGACATTTTTTCATGCAACTATCCAAAACCCGACATGGTCTACAATGGCTGTATGCCAGTCCTCGTTGTTGGTTGCTTGGGCCATGAGGAACTCATTCCTCAACCTGAGATCCGCTACCTTAGCACTCAGGTTGGCCTCACTCTACTCTACCTTCTAAGCCCACTTTCATAGCTCCTTGTTAGTATGTCGGCACTCGCACAGGGAATGCGCTCAGTGCAAAGTGCATTTGCAAACCTCATTGTACGCACGATGAGACACTTGGGTCATCTTCGGCTAGAATGTGGACATGACACCGACCTTCAAAGGTCGTGTTGGGTCCCATTTAAGTCAAGAGGTTGTCATGACATGAAGAATACATTAGTCGCATTAACATAGCACAAATAACAAATGCAAGAAACTTTAGCATAGCATCATAAGAGTGGATAACACTACTACTTACCCGCTTCAGGGTCCACTTGTTGAAGGTACTTGATCATGTCATCAACAACCCCCTGCATAAATGTGAATTTGTCGAGGAATTCAGCCCAAGGCTCAGTATGAACTGGAGTGGGTCCTATGGCATTAGTAGTAGCATCTATCGCATAATCAAACACATTAGCAATGACCAAAGTGGACTACGACAAGACAGACATATTGCCAAACTCACCAACGTCTGGTGGTGGTCTTTCTTTCGGTTGACGCAAAACGATGGTGGAGGCCTAATCAGAAGTTCCTCCCAGGTCCATGTGGACTTCCTCTTCATGCGCTAGTGCTTTCCCCTTGAGGAGACCAACATCTTGTTTATTCAAGGGGGACTCCTTAGTGGGAAGATTCTCCCTAATGAAAAGAGCCCCTGCCCTAGCCACAAGAGCTCCCTTATTCTTGACCGGAATCCCTCTCATCAAAACTAAGGCCTATGTGTCCTTATTCGTTGCTACCAGGGCCCCTCTCATCAAAATTGAGGCCTCCGCATCTTTATTCGTTGCACCCATCTTAGGGGCCAACACCTCTTCGTCGCTTGCTTCTTCTTCATCTCACTCTTCTGATAGTCAAACACATTGGCATTAGTTCAAAGCAAGTAGTCTAAAGTAGATGTTACGCTACGCTATGCCATCTGGTGTAGCATAGTGTAGCAGACTACAACAAAATAAACACTGAACGAAAGCACTTACCAATAGGAGGTTGTGTCCTATGCATTTTCAGCCACAATCTATACCCCTCCTCCTCCTCCATGCACAGGGCTGGAGGAGGCCTCTTCCACTGCAATGTGTTGGCAACAGTTTTAGCTATAAAACGTTCACCTCGTGATATGCTACCATCCACAATGGGGGGTGTCTTTCCTACACTATCCTTACTGCAAATGTTGCAGGCCACCCAATCCTTAGTCGTTACAAAAAACAAGTCCCTAACTACTTCTGGGGGATCTTGGGCTCGGATGATCCGGAGGACTTGGCGAATCCAAGGTCTGAAAATCTGGTCGCGATTCCGTAGAACCCAGTTTTCTCTCTCCCGAACCACTAAGAACTCCACGAAGTGCTTGAGGTAGCCTATATAAAAGGCATAGTGGATGTTGGATCGGGCCTCTATCTTTGCACGATGCCCCAAGATCTCAACCTGCAAGTCTTTGCACAGCGACTCAGCCCAGTTGTAACGAGTCACCTCCTCCAAGACCTTGTGCATTATCCAGGCCTGTTCAAGCCCCAAGACCTTCCCTTGGGTAAGTAGCTCAGGGAATGCACGAGCACGAAAAATAGGATAGAACTCCTTGATGGGTCCTTCCTTGATCTTCTCCATGGGGATCCCCTTACGCTCCTTGGTGAGCCCTAGCCACTGTTCGAGGTCCTTCTTCTCAAGGGTCAACTCTATCTTGGATTTTAACCCCACCTCAATGCCTCTAACAAGGACACCGAACAGATCCATGAACAGCTGGTCATTGATGTCAATGATCACCCGCACATCATGCACGCGTAGGTGAAAATGGCCCACCTTTTCAAAAAAGAACTCGACTAGGGTGATCATCTCGACCATGGGAATGTTTGAATTCAGGGCTAGGAATAGATCCATAAGCCCTGCCTTCTTGATGTTCTAGAGGAGAGCGTCTGAAGCCCTGGTGTTTAGCCAGCGCTGGCTCCTCACTACTTATCCATACCTAAAGTAGACGTTCGCTTACTGCGCCTCAGCAGTTACCACCATCACCTCCTTGGGCTTCTTTGCCCCTACAATAGGTTCACAAAACACTTAGCACAAGGACGAAGGAAATTCATAATTTGCAAAGACATTTAAACATGTGGCATTTACCGCTTGACCTACTAGGTTAGTACAGCAGTGGGAACTTTGGGAGTTCAACCAAAACTTTTTCAACCGTGACCGGTTTGAAGGGTTTCATCCACTCCCTGTCCAACCAACCTTGCCTCCTGCACTGATCGTAGAGGGGAGAGTACACGGCTGGGTAGGTGTGGTACTCACCCTTTCATTGACAAATCACACCCACCCATAGGTTCTAGGCAGAAGAAAACTCCTATAGGACTAACTGTGTCATGGCTAGTTGATCTGGTAGGTCATGAACACCCGCCTCATCAAGGAAGAACCTGATAGCAAATGCATACTGTTAGTATTAGGCCACCATGGCCAACGTCGTACAAACATAGCAGAACAAAGTTGCAAAACCCACCTGCCAGCAACGTAGACTGTTCCTTCAGGGTTCTGGAAGCACGTCATCATGAAACATGCAAGGAACAATGTGTTGAAGTGGTGGTAGCATTCATACTTAGCCATCTCCCAAATCTAGGCCAAGCACCTTAACCCTGTTGGGCGTTGAGTGGATCCTTCTCCCCGCCCGCTCATGACCGTCCCATCAGTCAAGAACCTCAAAATGCCTCGACTTGCCCTAGGAAAAATGACTTCTGTGATGACGGTTTCCTCCTCCTCCTCTAGGAAGGACCAAACGATCACACTGAAGTGGTCAAGAAGAAATTGTAAAAAGTCCTATGCCCTAGGCTTGAACTAAACCCCTCAGTCCCCCATCCATATATGGGAAGGAGGAACATCAACCACAGGCCTGCCCACATGAAAAAGGACCCCTCTAACCTCTAAAATAATTAGCCTAGGTCTCAACCCCACCCTACATAATGCAATCAGAAAATGTTGGCATCATATCCTAAGGCAGTACACACGTAACATAGTAGCAGCGTAGCACAACCCTCTTCCCGTGCATAGCATAACAAGGGCATGAAGGCCTAGCATAGCAAGAACATGCAAATAGCCTAGCATACCAATAGACAATTAACGACATGCCCTAGCAAAACAAGTGTCACACCATCGCGTTATGCCATTTTAAAAGTCAAGCAACTTAAACCACCTGAGCCCCCGCAGTTATGACAACCACAGTGGTGGCAGCTTAAGTGGTCTTGCATGCAATAATGATGCAATGTTTATGCATCTGCCATAGTCAAAATGGCGATGGTGGTGATCCAAGGGCCAAAATGACACGATGACAATGAGAAAACATAGGTAACCAAGAATAGATGCAAAGCTAATAGGATGCAAAACAAAAGTAGAGAATAGCAGAAAACATAAAGCACAAAAAAGTAGAGGAGGCATAACTTACTGGGTCAATTTTGTGGTCCTTCGCACTGCAATGCACACTTGTGTCATGTGCCCCAAGGTCTTCTTTGCTTCATCGACCTTCACAAGTGCCAAATGGGTCTTAGGAGCCATTGTTTCGATTGCAGATGCACACCCTTCGCTGTAAAAATTTTCCTCGCTAATCATTAACAAAAATGATTTACACTCTGAAATTGCCTTGTGCCCTGATGTAGTTCTGCATTCTTACAGTAAGAATGGCAAAATTGCCACAGCTTAATCCCTATTTATGACCACAAATGCAAAATGGGGAAACTTGCCACCATCCCTCTCCGATTAATGTGGAGCATGCTGTACAGTGTAGCATGCTCGCCATGACATCGTAGCATGCTCACCACGACATCATAGCATTGTTAGCATTAAATCCTTGGCATGCTTCGAGTCAGTCGCATGCTTTCCTAAGAACAAAAAAGTATATATTTGTTTTCATGATGGTCCGAAAATACCTTAAACTAGCAATCCTAGCAATTGTAACATGATGGGTCTGAAAAGACTTTAAACTAGCAATCCTAGCATAGTTACACTTCTAACGGTCCGGAAAGATCCTAAACTAGAAGTCTTGACTTGTTACATTCACAGTCCATAATTACATGAGCGATTTCGCATCCTCTTGAAGTTTTGCACTTCCATATTGGCAGTGTCGCCATTCTTAGTAATTTCGTGTCAGCAGTCCGTGTGTTTGTCTTAACGGTTTTGCATTGCTCGAACCTGCTATTTCTTATTTTGCATACCATCATTCTACATGTTGAAATTTTGCATGTTATAATCTAGTAGTCCAAAATGATACTAAATTAGTAGCTTGGCATTTGCATCTTAACGATTTCATAGCTTTGCACTGTTGCATCAACATTTTTACATCCTTAGCGGTTCTACACTCTCATGTCTTAATGGTCTACCATGACCTTAAACTGGCAAACTTTAATCTTTTCATTATCACACTTCACAAGTTGCATCTTCTCGCTACTTTGAAAATTTTTTTTATACACAATCTCTGCCAACAGATGCCTCTTAACCAAGCTTTTGTCTCATGTTGGCAGGTCGAGCGAGAAATGGAAGTCCATCGTGACCTCTCCATGCCCTTAACGTTAGCAGGACCACAGGGCAAGCTTGTGAGACAATTGAACCCCAACATGAGTGACTAGGGGTTAACCACAGCTAGCACCATAGCAACCTTAGAAGCATCCTCAGACTGGCCCAAACATCTAGTTAAAGCCCTAGATTTAGAGGTTGGGGATGTGATCGAGGACCCTCTAGTCGAGACGACCGTCACCACGTCTAAGGGGGAGATAAAAACATTAAAACTCAACTCCCTCCTAGATGCACGAACACATAACAACGTAGCCAAGATCCTACAAGATAATATCAGTGCCTTCGCATGGTCATATAGCAACATGTCGGGCCTAGATCCACAGTTGATTCAGCATAACGTCGTCCTAGACCTGCGCATGAACGTAGTTAAGCAGAAGGCTCGCAAAATTAAACCAAAAATCGCACTAGCTGTGAGGGTTGAAATCACCAAGCTATATCAAGTTGGTTTCATTTACACAATTGACTACTCAGAGTGGGTGTCCAACATCATCGTAGTTTCGAAGAAAATGGGAGGAATACACATTTGTATAGACTTCCGGGACTTGAACAAGGTAATGATCAAGGACAACTTCCCACTTCCTAGCATTGATCAGCTCATCGACACCATAGCTGGTCATGCTCTACTATCCTTTATGGATGGTTTCTCCAGATATAACCAAATCTGCATTAACCCAAAGCACCAGTTATTAACAACCTTCATGACCCCATGGGGTACCTTCTACTACACCATGATGCCTTTCGGGCTCAAAAATGCTAGGGAAATGTACCAGCGAGCCATGACCTACATCTTCAGTTATTACATCCTAGGAACATTAAACAACTACGTGGATGATATAGCCATCAAGTCCAAGGAGGCAACTGATCACCCACACAACCTAGGAATAATCCTCAAGTGTTGTCAAATGCACGACTTGCACCTCAATCCTAAGAAGTGTGTCTTTGGGGTGAAAAATGGGCACATGTTAGGGTTCATAGTATTGGAGGCTGAAATTCAGGTGGACCCTAACAAAGTCAAGGCCATTGTCAACCTGGCACCTCCCACAAATATTAAGGAGTTACGTAGTTTGTAGGGTAGAGTACAGTTCATTCGAAGATTGATAGCAAGGTTGACTGACAAGTTACACCCCATGCAACATCTTCTAAAGAAGGGGGTTAACTTCGAGTGGACAACCTAGTGTCAGCAAGCCTTTGACGACTTGAAGAAGGGGCTTTCACACCTCCCAACTGTGCATCTTCCACAAAGGAGCAAACCCTTGTTCATCTACCTCGCCACCTCCGACACATCTTTCGTGACACTGCTATGTAAGAAGCGAGATGACGGTTCTGAGATGCCAGTGTATTATCTGAGCCATGTACTAATAGGGCACGAGGTGAAATACAACGAAGTGGAGAGGAACTACCTTGCCTTAGTGTTCGCACTAAAAAAGTGGATGCATTACCTATTCTGTAGTACAACCAACATCATTTGAAAAAGTAATATACTTCAAGCCATCACTAACAACCTATACGAAAGTAGCAGGATAGCCTAATGAAAGGCAATAACTGCAGAGTTCGATTTACACTATGTAAGCTAATCATTGATGAAGGGTCAAGCCATAGCAACCTAACTCACAGCCTTGCCTGTTGACGATTAGGCCACCATAGACCCTGAATTCCCAAACGAACACGTTAGCAATGTCGACTTTGTCTCATCACATCTCGAAGCCACTTTACACTTCAATGGCACATCAACCACACAAGGAGGTAGTGCAACCACCATCATCATGTTCCCCTCTAGGGAAATGCATCCATTTTCTTATTGTTTTACATTCCTATGTATCAATAATATGGCAGAATATGAAGGGCTACTCAGAGGCCTCTTAACTACCCAAGCACTGCACATACAACACCTGGAAATCTGGGGAGATTCACAACTAGTCGTGAATCAAATCACCGAGGTCTATGCCTACAAGGCTACACACCTGCAACCCTACTGTGACCTAGCAAAAACCCTACTTAAGCAATTTGTGACCATAGATGTGCAAAATGTGCCACACAACGAGAACACTGTAGCAGATGCCTTAGCTACCCTTGCATTAAACATTCCATCACATTCCTTGGAAAACCTGGCAACTTCAATTATCAAGTGCGTAGAGCCTATCAGTCAAGTGGAACACGTGGTGTCTATCAGCACTGTGGATACCCAGGAGTGGTATGCTAACATTAAGGCTTACCTACAGCATGGTGAACCCCCAAGAGGAATGACATCAGCCTAGAGAGGTGCAATCCATAAGCATGCTCAACAATACGTGCTCATGGGAAATGATGCCCTATGTTGACATTCCTATGGCAAGATATTGCTAGCATGCGTGGGTGGGGATCAGGCATAGAAGGTAGTTAATGAAGTGCATGAGGGGCTCTGTGGCAGACACATAGCACCTAGGGCTATGGCTGCAAAAATCAGATGCCTAGGGTACTACTGGCCCCACATGGAGTGCGACTGCCTGTCAAAAGTTAAGACGTGCAACACGTGCCAAAGATATGCAAATCTCATACACGTAGCACCTACAGACCTGCATCCAACACAAATCATGTGGCCCTTCCAACGATGGGTACTAGACCTCATAGGGCCTATCATGTCTAAGTCCTCCGCAGGGCATAGTTTCATTATCATCGTCACTGAGTACTTTACCAAGTGGGTGGAAGATATTTCCCTGAGGAAGATGACATCCTATCAAATCTGCCATTTCATCCTAGACAACATCGTAACCAGATTTGGGCTTTCAATGACTATTGTAACTGAAAATGGATCACAGTTCAGTAGTATAGAAACCCGAACCTTCTCCAAAAATCTAGGAATTAAACAATCATTCTCCTCCCCCTATTATCTGCAGGAAAATGGATAGGCGGAGGCTACAAATAAGTCCATCATCAACTTGCTGAAGCAGATGCTCAACAATAGCAAGAGATGGTGGCATGAGCAAATCCTCTACGTCCTGTGGGCCTACCGAATGACATGCCAAACTGCAACAAGTAAGACTCCTTACAGCCTTGTTTATGGATCTGAAGCTGTGTTGCCTCTTGGGTTATAGGTACCTTCACTTCAGATGATCCTGTCTGATGTCATGAGCGAAGCCCAGAATAACGAGTCGTGAATCACCAACCTCGACTCAATAGAGGAGGAGCATGCATAGACATTGAGACGCATCGAGCACTACCAGAGCAAGCAGCAGTAGAAGAATCATGCAGACCTACATCAATGGCCAGTGCAGAAGGGAGACCTCATTCTCAAGGCCGTCCAAGAGCATGTGAGCAAATTCTCAGCCAATTGGGAAGGCCCTTACGTGGTCACCAAAGCCTTTGAGAATGGAGCCTTCAAGCTGGTGAACATGGATGACAACGAGTTTGCCAACCCAATGAATCACTCATACCTCAAGCCATACTACGTCTGAGGTGTAACGGCAGCCACCATCATCCACTAAGACATTAAACTGGCAACAGCACCGAGCAGCATCTGCAATGACATTAAACTAGCAACATCGAGCACCGTTCACCATGGTGATAAACTGGCAACAACAGCAAGCAGTGTCTGCTATGATGTTAAACTAACATGTACGATTTGTTGGGACCTTAAACCAACACAATGGTCCACTGGAACCTTAAACCAGCACACAGTCTACCAAGACCTTAAACTGGGTTTACATCACATCCCTAGCATGCACCAACATTGAATACACATCAAAGGAGCAGGCGTGATGCCGATGCGTGGGTGGGTCATCATAGCTCTAGAACATAGTTCACGACACAATGGGAATGCGGTCTAGAGCATACACAGCGCTGCCACCCTTGGCATCATGCTGACCCTCTAGAGATATCATAGGGCATTACACTAGCCCTCCGAACCTACCATCGCCATGACCCCTTGCCCTGATGGTAGCTCCTCGGCCAGTGCCTACAGCTGGAGTTCCAGCAGTATTATGGGCCAACCACAATATTGTTATCCTTTGACCCCCTGCCAGCAATGTTTGGCTATGTGGTAGCTAATCCCATAGCTGAACTGGGAACGCATGCCCATGGCAGGGATTCTAGTGCATTCGCACCCACAGCGACATCTCTGAGGCCAGTTCCTCCACACCGATGCTACCAAGGACACTGGTGGCCTTCCTTCTTTGAACATCATACACCAGCAATGATGTTCAATAGCTTTAACAATGCTAGTAGCTAGCAAGACCTTTGCCCCTGAGGACACAGCTTGCGACAGCAACAAATGCTACAGCGCCGCGACTAGCTTGGCTACTACAGAGTGCAAACTCCTATGGCACGCGTAACATAGCTCACCACCTAGGAAATACTAATGCAAGTTCCATGACGTGCATAACACAACTCACCACGTGGAACACATCTCTAGGCAGGTCAAAACCCTACACAGATGTAATGCAACTCATCTTGGGAAAGACACCTATCCTACGAGAGGTTGAAGGATAGCTGAAGCAAAGGTGAAAATGCACATGACTACCTTAGAACACTTTGACGAGGGATTCAGCTAAAACTCATCCTTGTCCTACTCCTGTGTCTTCTTCCTCCCTGCTTTACCTCTTCACTCCAATGAAACACTCTCAAGTGTAGTCAAACGATGTCCCGACACTCACCGAACGACAACCCTATCATTTTTTCTATTGTAGTGTTTCGTATTCTTTGTCGATGTCTATCGAGCCTATTCTCCAGACATCAACAACGAGGGGCCAATGAAACACCCCAAAAAATGCGAGGTCATTCTTGCTTCACCAAGCATCGCAATTTGTGCAATGTTACGGTATTTCATCGGGAGAAGAACACTCTGAGTTTAGGCTAGCCAGTTTGACAAATTTTCTACTTTGGACATGAATAGGCTCTATGGGTCACCCTGCCTATCCACCCAAGTAGTCCGCCCTGCCAACAACCTGCTCAGAAACGATGCACGGAGTTGGAAGCAACATTCTAGATGCCCAAAAAAGTTCAGCAAGTTTTCTAAGTCACGAAGTATGCTATGCTATGCTACGCCCCGTTATGTAGCATAGCAAGCTTCAGAAAACATTTTCAAAGCAAAGTGCCACACTACGCTACACTACATAGCGTAGTGTAGCATAGCAACAACCATACAACCAATTTCACAACCCAGCTTCAAGTCCTTCAAATGTCTCTTTTCATCAGGAAGCAGTGGACCATGTCTGCTGCTACACTATGCTAAGCTACATGGCGTAGCAAGGTGTAGAAATCCTGCAGAAGAGACAGAAGGCAGCTCAAAGGGTGAAACCAAAAAGGTTGCAAGTTCCCCGGTGCAGGAAGCAAGGTTTGTAAATTAGCCAAGTTTTCGTGACTAAGGCCAGATGCTACGCTACATAGTGTAGTATAGCATAGCAAGCATGTAGCATATCTGTGGTGAAACGTAGGACAACATGCTATGCTACGTCGAGCATGCTACGTTACGACACACAGTAAAGCATGTAGGTGGTTGTACGACATCAATGCACTTCATCTAATTGGACCATTGGCACACGTCTCTAGACGCTGATGACACAATTACAGCATGGCAGGCTCACAGTTGCGACATTGCAAACTCACAGTCACAAAGGTTATGCATGTCCAATGGTCATACTGGCATGTGTAGCACCAGCAATTCAACGAAAGTCCAGGGCACATGGCATCCAAACTGCCTCGTTCGTGTGCCCTTGGTCCTATAAATACCCCAAAAAGCAACATTCAAAGGGCTTCAGCTTTAGCTTTTTGATTTTTTTGGGCTTTTCAACTTCTCCGGTGACATTGGTTTCTTCTTATTCTGGCTTTTCTCTCTCCGATTCTGGTTCAGTTATTCTCAAGTTCTCCTCCTGGCACGTTGCAACATTGTAAGCTCTCTGTTTGGCACTGCAAACAGTTAGCATCCCAGCTAACATTTTGTTTTGTCCCCTTTTCTACCACCTTGGTAGAACCCCCACATTGTCAGCACTATAAGTTCGTGCCCAAGCGCACAACCTGCTTGCTCTATGCGCCCTGGTTACTCTTGATATCTCTGCACCCTATCACATTGTGCAACTAACTGTATCCACCTTGATAGAGAAAACTTGTAGCTTCGGAGCGGTGCATTTTTCTAACCACATTTTACTTTGTTTCCTACTTATTGTCGCATGTTGCATTGTTTCCTATTTTATTTACTTTCAAGTATTATTTCGCATTCTCATCCCCATTTTCAAATTATATGTTACAAAAGGCTATATAGACGCTGACTAAGTCCCTGTCTGATTGACAAGACCATTCAAGGTGCCCCGTATCTGCACACACACCTAGCACAGCCCTCCCATGGATACGGGGTCGAGATTGTCCCACCCACCAACCCCTCGATGTTTTCCAGCAGCTGACATTTTTGGTCACTACACAGAAATTTTAAGATATGGTTATGTAAGGACATGATAAGTAGGAACCTTCTTTGGGGAGAACCCACTTGTTTAACTTTTGTAATTTGCACTCTTTGCACATCACCACATCATCTTACTCCCTCCAAGTATTGCATTATTACAATTATCTTTCCCTTTATCATCATTTTAAATTCCAACATTCCTATGCACCACAACATGCCCTCTTTCCTCATCCTATTCATGAATTTCATTGTTAAATTAAACTTCATTACACTCTTGGTGCCTTTAGGTCTCTTCAAAGTTACCCTAGATCTTTCAACTTAACCTTAAATCCTTCATTTTTGGCCTTGGAAATTNCATCAACATCATTTTTCACTATTCATGCATAGGGAGTTGTTGAAATTTTCTTCCACAAATTTTCTAGCTTGTGCACCTATCATTAAAACATCAATAAATTGCTCATTAATGCTCTTATTCTCGTTCTNTGCTTGAACAAATTCCAGGGACAATGTGAGATGTTGTCCCTATTTAGGTGCCCTGTTGTCTCCACCTTCAACATGCCCTGATTATGCAGTAACATGAGGTTCTTGATGAATGTTGAACGAGTGTGCCTCCTACTCTACATGTTCTTCGGGAGGTGCTTGGCTCTCCTTGGCTATTTGGATGCACCCTGAGAGGGTCCTACTTATTGTCCCTGTTTAGGGACCATTTGCAATCGCACGGGACCGATTATTAGTAAGGCNAATCTATTAAGGGCAAGGAGTAAGGTATTAATCTAATTTTGTAAAAATCCTTACTAATAATCGGTCCCGTGCGATTGCAAATGGTCCCTAAACAGGGACAATAAGTAGGACCCTCTCAGGGTGCATCCAAATAGCCAAGGAGAGCCAAGCACCTCCCGAAGAACATGTAGAGTAGGAGGCACACTTGTTCAACATTCATCAAGAACCTCATGTTACTGCATAATCAGGGCATGTTGAAGGTGGAGACAACAGGGCACCTAAATAGGGACAACATCTCACATTGTCCCTGGAATTTGTTCAAGCAATTCGTGAAAGGTCCATGTTAGTAGCTGTGATTGTGGAACTTAATTTTGGACCTTTCATTAAATTTGCTCCTAAGGTAGCTAGAGACCAACTTAAAGGGTCTCCACTGTGGCCTGTTCTCTCTAGGAGTGGTGATTGGTACTTGGGGAAGACGTGCAAATTTTGGCACAAGATAAGGGGAAGAGACCCATGGAGGAGCCACCACCACTAAGAACCACATGAGTTCCAACAAATTTTACCTTTTGTAATTCTGTGTCTGTGTCCCAATTTTGTTTTGTTCAATCCCACACTATGACATGAGTAATTCCTTGTTAGTCAATAATATCATACCTATCCTCTATGAAATTAATTGAACTCATTCTCATTTTGTCTGACTCAAGGATGAGTTGTTATTCAATCGTGGGGGTATGAGGAATCGTGGTTTGCCATGCCCCAATATCGAATCCTCGATATCAGGTACGTAATATCTTAGCTTGGATAAAAATATTGGATACATGATATCATGATTCTTGTGTAGGCTTATAAATACAACATTTGGGCACACAGGAAAGGGGAGAAGTTCGTAAGTCTTAGGGTAGAGCCTTTTTATCAATTTTTAGTTAATTTCAGTTCTTTCCCTAGTGCATGCCCATAGTGTGATAATTGTAATTATATGAAACCTTTATTCGAGTGTAATTATATGGACATGCACATGATCAACAATAAAGATCGAAATTACTCCATCATTGCAACATTCACTTAGCTTTTAATTACTTTAATTGTTAATTATTTACTATTGTCTTTTTAATTCCTATTTCCTTTATTGTCATTTACACTTGTTGTTGATTAACGTGGAATGAGTATGACTTAATCACAAACATTTAAGTGTAACTACTTGGTAACCCAATAGCGTATCTAGGAGTGTTTAAGGAATGTGCGCTTGGTAATCCCAAAAGTAGTACACGAGGACCGAGATGCGTATGGATGATTAAGGATGGATGCTCATCACACTTAGGATAGCATAACTTTCATTTTCCATTGTCCATTAGCTTAATTAATATTTTTCCCATCATCTTTAGGAGTAGAATTAGTTTAGGATCCCATCATTACCATACATGACAAATCAAATACTAGTCCAAGTGGAAAGACAACAAATTGCGATCAACATGCAACTATCTAGATACCACAACTAGTCCATCTATGGAGTTCAACCGAATCGTGTGTACACACTCATATTCATATGGTTGAGTGTAGGGGTACCTAGCCACTTATTAGAGGTGATATTCCTTCTTTCATGTGGAGAATGGGTTTTGATAATAATTAGTAGGATGGTAGTGAGATTGGAAAGTAGAAACATGACTGGAGGAGTCACGTGGAGACAGGGGTTGTTGAACGTAGTACCCATATGCATGAAGTTGTTGGTAAGGGTACTACTACTTTGGTGGTGCCAACGCCCATGATTGCGGTTGCTACCATAGTTGATATTTCTCATAAGGTTGCAATGGCGAATACTATTGTTGTTGATGGAATTGCTTGAAATTACCTTGAGGATAAGGTAATCTTTTGGATGTTTACCTCTGTTGTAGTTGTGGATTCAAAGAATACATCCCAGACTCCTATAGATGTGACACTATGGGGTAGCATCCTTTGGGATATTCATATTGGCAAATGTCACATCCACCATCATCATCTGATTTGCTATCCATAGCATCCTCTATTACAGCAATCTTGCCCTTAACTTTTTCATAACCATGTTCAACTTTCTTGTGCCTCCTATTCTCACAATCACTACCTTGTTCTTTGGATGCCTCAGCAATTTTTAGAATAGTTTGAAATGTGTTATCCATGGAGTCCCATAACTAATCAACCTTGGTCGTTAGTTCATATTGAAATTTTCGTAGTGGTAAGGTTTTCCTATTTTCCACCTCATTAGATATGGATTCATCTTTACTATTACAAAATTGAACCTCCCTCTTATGAATGGAAGGATCGTGGTTATATTCTTCTACACTTTCTCTCTTTTTTAATTCCCCCTCTTCTTTGGCTACCTTCTCTATTTATCTTTGTATTTGATGGGCACTTACTTTTGATAGTAGTCCTTGGGCATAGATGCCAAGGGTTCTCCTCATTTCTAATCGAAGCCCATCTACAATGTGGCAAAGTTAATCTAGTTGAGAATAGCCGTGGCTAGGACATTTGTGCATTAAGGCATATCATCAACCAATGATGGCATCCAAGGGTTCGTGTGCTTCTTGTTTCCATCCTTGGATTTTCTTTCTTAAGTTAGACACTCTGAAGTACACTTGATATTTATCATTAAATAGTTCGAGCATGGTATTTCATCATCTAATTGATTCTGGTTCCAAGGACTAGTACCAGTCCTCTGCTTCTTTAATGAGTGTACTTGGGAACAAATTTAATTTTTGCCACTCATTTTCTATGTTTTACAAGGCACATTCATCTTGAAATGCTTGAAGATGATTCTACAGATCAGAGTTATATCCTCCTTCAAATTGAGAAATATTGTTCATGTATAGTCTTTTGATCCGACTATTTTTTAGGTGCTTTGTTGAAATACATGTTGCCTCTATGATGTTAAGCATACTCCAAGTAGTAATTAAAGGCTTGTCGAGGCCTTGATCATGATGCCTACGATGCCCTCAACTACCCCTTTGTTCATGGTGATTTGCCTCTCTTAAATGTTCACATCCTAGATTTTGCCTTTTCCAAAGATCCCGTTGATTATCCTAGTCCCATCATTCATTTCAATCACCTCCATCATAATCTCACCTCTTGTAGTCATGATTAGAGCTAGAAGAAGATGATGATGACAATGAAGGGGAAGAGGAAGGGGACCTAGCACCATCACAGTGCCTACTACTTCCTCTTTGGTGATCACGACCACGATCATGATCTTTTTTCTTGTCTACATCCCTATCTTGTTTTACCTCATTGGATCCATTCTTGCCACAACCAGGTTTGTGAATCGTGGATTGCAAGTTCTGGTTTTGACCTCCTTCACCAAATTCAAAGAGAGGAATTTCATTGAATGGAAAATCCCCAAAGAAGGATTCTCCACCACCTTGTTGGTATAACAGGAATGGAGAGTTGTTAAGTCCTTTTCCCTTTGAAGATTCATAGCATTATTCTAGTTATCGATCTTGTAGATGTTGTGCCTTAGTGGGATGATAATCCCTAGCATTAGTATCTTGCACAACATATTTAGCATGACATTCCTAAAGGCCATATTGTATAAGCATTTGGTAAAGCATTGTAGAAACAGATTGATCGGGCGGCAACACAATGTTGCCTTCCATATCTCACCACCACAATTGTTCATCCTAGTGCAGGATGAAGGTGAAATTTGGTTTATACTCATCAGGATGAGCATATACAATTCGATACTACTAAGGCATTGACTGATGAACTTCACCAAACTTGGGTAGAGAATCACTCCTACGAGAAGAAGACATGTTATGTTACAAAAATAAAAATCACAGTGTGCTTCTAAATACTATTGTAGTAATCTTAAGATGTGATGTGACCATAAGGTTCATTCCAATGATTTGAATGATTTTCCTTAAGTCCTAGAGAATGCAAAAACTAAAAGTCCCTGACAACAATGCCAATGATGAGTGGTGAGGTACCCCTATGCCCAACCATATGAATCACTAAGGTGGTTATGCACAATCCAGTCGAATTCCATGAAATTAAGTTCTCCAATGCACTACTTTCTCTAGGAAGTGAGATTGGCATTGAGAATGTTCATTGTCTTCCCAACAACACTTGTGAAGTTCAAGGGTATGGTTTAAGTGCAATTGAGGTATATGATTTATTATTATTTTATATTTTATGGGTTTGATCACCTACAACAATAATGAAAGGTGAAGTAATTTAAATGTCTAATTATTCTAATATCTAACTATACTAACACAAATAATCATCCCACTTTCTAGAACACATCCTAAACACATATAGTACTACTAGGCTACTAAACATTAAGCATTACTGAGCTACCAAGCACTATATGTCTGCTTGAAGCAATTGCACTTATGTTCATTAACAACTGGAAATAAATTGCTTAATAAATTGGATTAACGTAAAGTTCTTAAATAATAAATGCGAAAATGAAATATTAGACTATTCTCAGTGTTGCAAGGATAATCAAAATGGTTCGTCTTTATTTTTGTCACATTGTTGTGCTCAAGTACATTAGTGCTTGGACAAAGATACATACACACACCTAGACTCCTTCTATGAGCACTTAGAAAATATTCTAACTATGGAGAAAATAAACTGCAAGAGCTTCGCTACTTTGATTAAAAATTAACTATTGAAAACTGTGAGCCTAGGTGCTATATTTATAGGCTAGAGTATATACCCTGACGTCGTGGCAGAGCTCCGATGTCACGTACTCGACATCGAATACCCGACCTCACGACGACGGGAAAACATGTTTCATCACTAGCATAGAAACATTGCACATGAAAGCTTACTGGTAGAGCCATGTTTTGATGATTAGCTCAACCATCATAGTTTGATATGCTCATTGATTTGTTAAATAGGAAATTGTTAGATGTCTTAACATCATAGTTTAGTATGCACATTGCTTTTTTGAATAAGACATTATTAGGTGTTCATTGATTTTTTGAACAAGAAATTTTTAGGTAGAAAGAGAAATATGTTTGGAACCCAAAATAATTAAAATATAGCTACACCCCAAGTTATATGGCTGAATTAGAAATTTATAACTTAGCATTGCCCAACAAATTCAAACTCATAACTTGGAACTTCTAAATTAAAAGTCTTACCACTAGGCTAACACTTCATTTTCTTCTAAACTATCATATTAATTATATGTCTTAGGATGTAATTATAGTCATTCTTTAAATTCGAACTCCAACCCCTAACAACACCACCATGCCCCATTCATAGAGTTGAATGGGGAAAGAGAACTCATGTAGCCAACCCCATTTTGTTGGGACAAGGCTAGGATATTGATGATCATGATGATAAAACCACACTACATTCTTTGACTAAGATAATATCCTTATAATCTTATAATATCTATATGTCATTATCTTGTTAGGAAAGAGGTTACCGATTCGAGTCACACTTGAGACATTCCTCTATGATTCTTCTAATATATCACATTGCATATATGTCTTAGGATGTACTTAGAGTCATTCGTTCGAGTTCTAACACCTCACACTTCCCCACACTTGAGGCATTATTATATACCTCTATACTTCTTCTAATACATCATGTTAGCTATATGTCTCACAGTGTACTTATATTTATTCTTTAAGTTTCAACCCATCTCCTTCCCTCATAAAAAAACCTCTTAAGAGCCTATCTTTATTAGAGCTTATGGCTTGTGATGTGTAGGTCACAAGTTGAATTTCGAGTATGTTAATTTGACACTATCATATTCTTCCAAAGTTATTTTAACAAATAATATTGCACCTAAGGGTGTAGTGCAAGTGGTCAAGATACTCATCTCTTAGTTGGGAAGTTGTATATTCAATTCTTGCCTTTGCTTACAAGTGTGGTAGTAATAAAGTAGCCTTGTGGTGGAACCCTTTTGTTTAGTAGGTGACATGCTCTACGGGTAGTGATTGTACTACTAGGGAGGTGTGGTGGAATCAAACCCAAAAAAAATATTAATGATGAGTGTCCAAAATTTAAAGTACATCACATGCTTATACTAAATGGACATCATTAAAAGAAATATATAGAAAGAAAAAACTTTCCAATTTTACAACTATCTACTCAAGTGTACAACCTTACAATTAATACTTTGAGAAAATAAGTGAAGAAAATTAATTGTTAATAGGGGTGAAAGTCCTAGCCTTAACAAAATTAACATTATTTTCAAAATCAAAGCTTGAACTTAAACTAGCAACAAGATTTAAGGTAGAGAGATGTGGTTTAATACCAATATTTGTATCAAAGCAAGAAAGTTGTAGTACTTTTGAAAGATCTTCACCTCGTTGCTTGTTATTAATCTTACCGCTTGTTATTAATCTTACGTCAAAAATGTTTACCATTACCTATAACCTTCTTGTCAACACTAGTTTTAATCTTTAAGTTAATAATATTTTTGTCAGACAAGGAAAAATTTTTCTTATAAGCTATATATCTAGGCCACTTAATACTTTCTCTAGTACTAGTAAAAATATTCATAGGAACTTCTATCTTCTTAAGATTTTTTATTGCTATTTGATTATTCTTATTATTGACATTAACTTGATTTTTCATATCTTCAACTTTATATATATATATATATATTGTCAACTTCAATATATTTTTTTTCTTCAAAATATTTTTTCTTGAGTAGCAAAGGACAAGCATTAAACAAATGTCATTCATGATAGAAAAAGTTACAATAATTAGAAATATTATAATATTTAATTGGGTAAATATAAGTCTTTACTTCTACTTGTAATACCAATTCCTTTTTACAATTAAGAAGATTAATTCAAACAAAAAAAGCCATCTTGGAAAACCAAAAGTTGTAGAAATAAATTCTATATGCTTAATGGGACCCAGAAGACTAATAATTTCTTGCTTCGCTTTCTTTAAAATTAATGAAAGGTTATATATCTCAACAAAACATAGAACTTTAACATGTTCTTCAAATTAGACATTAAAATTTGGAGTTCACTTAGGAATGATCAAAACTAAATACTTGTGTATAAATGATATTTTTTCTAGGACATACTACACCATCAAAGCATTGCCTAACTCAACAAGCAAAAAAACCAAGAATATTACCTAGCATGAACAACTTGGATGTCATGTTTTTTCATTACATAATTTAATTGCGAAAAGATCATTCCCTAAAGCTTCAATGCTCATCTAACCAAGGTAAAAGCCTAACTCTTTCAAGAAGTTATGGTCAACCTCAAATCCACATCTTAATATTTGAAAAATAAACATGTTACCATCACTCTAAGTGATAGTGTAACAACATTGTCCCTAAGAACGTTGTTCGGCACCCCAAAAGTTTCCCAAGCAGATTCTGAATCAGGACAAAATCAAGAGGAATACGCCTCAACAATCAACAATCCTGAAACACATGCCAACAAACAATGTGTTAGTGTTAGCATGTCTCTTGAGTGGTGTTTCATAAACAATATTCACAATACGCTAACAAGCTAGATAGCACTCCCTTTCTCCACTCACGTGGACACCACGGGGACTACTAGCTGAACCCTCCAAATTCATCATCATGTGTTGGTAGTTAGTGTCACGCTCCAAGGAGCACATGCAACATCCCATAGCACGTCCCATGACACACCTGATAAAAACACCCCAACACAGAGTTGAACTACACAACCCTCCCAGGCAAGGTCCTACCGAGTGGGGTAATGAGGTAGGTCATAGCCTTCTCTTACTAATGCATGGAACTACCATGCCAGTATGGTTTCGAAGACATAAGGAGCGAAGGACCGCTTGTGCCCCCACGGCTCCCAAACTATGGGGGAGGTAGTAGACCACCACCAACCCTACTACCTCTCTCACAATCATGACCTACTTAAAATGAGTGATGACCTTGGAGCATGGCCTGCTAGGGCCTAAGGCCGTAAAGCATTATCATTGAACTTGACCATCTTCCTAGGATTCGGACTCATCCTAGCATCTAACACACAAGTCAAGAGCATCACCCCTCAAGACTTGGACTGTCCATCCTTCCATATCTAGCCTAAAATGCTAGGCTATGCGAGGACATCAAGTGGTCTATCATTGCAACATGATAGAACACACCGACCTAGGAATCCATGAGTTCCAGGGCATCCCCCTTGACTCATCTGATCCACAGAGCTAGGGGTCTTAAGTTCAGCACTCTTTGAATCTTAAGCCCCATCACCTATAGAGCACTTGGAATGGCTCCAGGCATCTTCCTCCCTTGTTTGAGGTCAACTCCCATAGGAATTCGCTCTCGAATCCTATAAGGCACCACATGTTGTGCCTCTTCCAATTTTTTTTCACATGGGAGGTTTCTCCATCCATCATCAAAGTAGCCAAGGTGGGAGGTTGATTTCTTGCTCCCTACAAAATTCTAGGATCAAGTTTCCTTATGACCTCAAGCACTCCAGTGGTTCCCAGCTATCGTCTAAGCCAGGATGATGTTTCCAGTAGACAAGGAACTCCACTTTCAAATCTACCCCATGGCCGGTGGTTTGAAAGTTCCATATGCATTCTACTCTCTTTTCTTGTATAGATTGTATACAAGATCACTCTCTGATCGAGAGGCTTCTCCCCGGATATGGGAACCCATCCGGCAAAGGCTTCAATATGCTGACATGAAAAAATGGATGGACTCAATCCATATTGATCAGTAGCTGAGGCTTATATATCATAGGGTTAATTTTATCGATGATCTGGAAGGGACCATCATGCTACCTCATCAGCTTGGAGGTAGTTCCCTGTTTCAGTTTAAACTAACATGGGTCCAACTTCAAAAGGATCCAATCTCCCATCTTGAATTCATAAGGCTGGCATTTTCGATCAGCATACTTTTTCATTCGTTACACTGCCCTCTCCAGATGATACTTTGTTGTATCAACATTTTTAGACCACCTCTTCAAGAATTCATCTATAGAAAGATGTCAACCCTACAACAAGGGAGAAACCATATGAGGGATAATGGGTTACCTTCCCATTACTAGTTCTGTAGGAGAAAACCCAATAGTTGAGGACTTCTGGATGTTATAGCTCAGCTAGGCAATCCCTAACAGAAATGGCCAGCTCTTTTGGTCACTAAAAACATAGTGAAGAAGGTGCTCTTCAAGTACCCAATTCATCTATTTTGCCTACCCATTAGTCTACGAATGAAAGCTGGTTGACAATTTGAGGGTGGTACCCATCATGCCAAATAGTGCTCACCAGAAAGCACTTGTGAAAATAGTCCTCATGGGTAACCCAAAATATCGAACCACCCTGTCAAAATAGTATGTTGTTGTATCCTCAGCTGAGCACTGTGATGGACAAGGAATGAATATGGCAAATTTAGAGAATTTTTCCACCACAACAATGATGCTGCTTAAGCCTTGAATATTTGGCAATCCCGTGATGAAGTTCATAGACACTCTAGCCCATGGAAATGGAGGGATTTCCAAGGGTAGCAGAAGACCACCTGGACGCTCTGTAGACCCCTTATCTTGTTGGCACACTAGACACTTTTGGATATAAGAAATCACATCCTGATACATTTTTGGCCAGAAGAAGGTTCTCTCAATAAGAACCAAGGTCCTTTGCTATCCAGGGTGCCCTACCCACTGTGTGTCATGGCTTTCTCAGATTATCTCTTTGTGCAGGCCATCCCAATCTAGAATGCATATCCAATTATCTCAAAACCAAAGTAGTCCATCCCTCATTTTGAACTATGGTGCTCACCCATTTTCTATCAACTTCATTAAATCAAGGAAATGGGGACCCCTTTTCAAACCATCTTGAATTCTAGCCAACAACACCTCATCACATTGAACGTGTGAAGTTTGTGTCCCAATGATGGAAAAGAGCTAAGAGGTAGGTTGAGGATGGCGACTCAATGCATCTGCTACCATGTTCTCTTTTCCAGGATGGTAAGTTAATTGTAAATCAAATTTGGACAACATGGCCAACCATTGAGCTTGTTTGAGCCTCAGCTTCATTTGATTCATCAAGTAGCTAGTGGCTAGATTATCCATCTTTACAAGGACACGACTCCCCAGCAAGTAGTGTCTCCATGCTCTCAAGTAATGGATAATCGTGAACATTTCCTTTTCATGGACTGGCCACCTCTGCTCTACTTGATTCAGCTTCTGGCTCTCATAAGCGATAGGATGACCTTCCTGTAGTAATATGCCCCCAATTGCATTCTCACTGGCATCCATATGAACCTCAAAAGCTTTCGAGAAATCGGGCAATGCAACACTGGATGGGAGGTTAAATCCTCTTTGATCCTCTCGAAGGCTTTCTAACAATTTGAGTTCCACTCCCATGAAACTTCTTTCTTTTGTAGATTGGTCAGAGGAGTAGCAATTCCTGAGAAATTTTTGAAAAATTTTCGATAGAAACTAGCTAACCCCATGAACTGTTTGACCTCATGTACATTAGTGGGAGCGAGCCATTGGCGCACAACCTCTGAGCAGCAGAATTCACATTTTTCTTTCTTAATGTACAACTGATTTTCTCGTAGCTTCTCAAGGACCATCTGCAGGTGGAGGGCATGTTCCTCCATTGTCTGGCTATATATCAAAATGTCATCAAGATAGAAGACCATAAATTTATCTAGGAAGGGTTGAAATATTTTGTTCATTAAGGTACAAAATGTATCTGATGCATTGCAAAGCGCAAAGGGCATTACGGTCCATTCACACGACCCATATCGCGTTACACATGCAGTTTTTTCTTCGTCCCCTTCTACAATGTGAACCTGGTAGTACCCTTGTCCGAGGTCTAGCCAGGTGAAATATTGAGCCCCTACCAATTGATTGAACAAGTTAGAAATGAGCGATACTGGGTACTTGTTCTTGATCGTGTGTTTATTCAGTAGTTTATAATCGCAATAGAGCCGTAGCATTCCATACTCCTTACTAACAAATAGCACTGGTGCCCAATAAGGGAATTTTGAGGGAAAAATGTATCCCTTGGACATTAAACCTTCAAGCTACTTTTTCAATTCCCCAAATTCTAGTCCTGTTAAGCGGTATGACTTTTGGATAGGAGGGTCAATGCTAGGCTACAATTCGATTTTATGATCCACAGCTCTCCGAGGTGACAAACTACCAGGTAGTTCAGGTGGCATCACATCTTTAAACTCATCGAGCACCTATGCTATGCATGGGTCAACATGAGTTTGGGATCCACAAGCCTCAGAAGGATCACCCGTTTGTATAGCTAGTAGAAATGTTTTGGTAGGGTCCCTGGCCAAGCATTTCATCACCATTGGTGACACAATCTAGCGGCGAGAGCCCTCCTCCTTTCCCATCTGTGCTCCATGAGTTTGAACGAGGCATGGGGAGCTTTCATGTGAAATAAAAATCAGGTCCAGATGTGGGGCTGTGAAAACTTTGGCCTTGCGTAAAAATTCTTGCCCCAAAATGACCTGAAAGGAGTCCATATCTAGAATTGAAAATTTTAGCACTCCTTGCCAGGAGCCCACTTGAACGGGGACTCCACGACACACCTCGATGCACCGAAGGGGCCTAAACTTGACCAACTTGCAAGGTGCTTGGATGGGTTCCATCTTTAGCTGCAAGTTTTTCACCATGGCTGGAACCATGTAATTGTGACTAGCCCCATTATCAATAAGGGCACGTAGTTGACTTGACCTCACAGTGATTGAGGCCAATTGAACCTGATGTAGAGTATCAAGATTAGGATTCTGGGAGTTTCCAGCTCCTAACCTCTGTGTAACCATGTCTGATAATTCCATCATCACCGCTAACCTCCGTTGTTCCCCCGATATGCGTCCATCAGTAATATGAAGGCATGGGTCAGGACGATAATCGAGTGCCATCAGTTATTTCCCAGGAGCTGGCCCTTGCCTATTCTCAGTCCTTCCTGAACTCAGGGGACAATTTCTTGCCAAGTGATTTCCATGACACAAGAAGCACTGAATTGGCCCCTTAAAGGCACCTCCCGTAAACTGCTTCTTCTTGGCCCCAGGTTGCCACTTGCTCCCTGTATCCTTACATTTTTGTTGAAAGCCTTGGTTCCTTGGAGGATCACCCATCGGGCGACTACCTTACTGAACTGATCTAAAGGTATTTCCACCTTTGATGGATCCTGTATCTATTCTCTGAGAGTGGAAGGGCATGACATGCTTACCCTTCCCAGGCTTACCCTTATCTAGCTTCGTTGCCTTGAAGTCTAGAAAAGTGCCAGCAGTTGCAATAGCCTCTGTGAGGGAGTCAATGCTTCTTGGACGTAACTCCATCTGTGCCCATGGTTGTAGCCCATTTACGAACATGAAGAAACGATCCTGATCTCCCATATCGGGAATTAGAAACATGAGTTCTTGGAAGCTACTAAGATAATCTTCAAGCTTCCCTAAATGTTTTAGGATCTCTAGCTTGGTTCTAGCGACCCATTCAGAGTTCCCAGGATGGAACTGTTTGATCAATGCAGCCTTACAACTGTTCCATGTCTCGATCTTTTTTGTCGTGGTGCCCTTTGCTTGGGCACGAAGGAGAGTAAGCCACCATAGCTTAGCACTTCCTATGAGAAATTGTGATGTTGTGAAGACCTTTTGGGTTGCAGGAACACCCCTGGTATTTAGGTACATCTCCGCATCATGGAGGAAGGCATCAATTTTAGCATCATTTCTTTTACCATCATAAGAAATCAGTTCTCTAGCTTTGATATGGGCTGTCGCTACTGGCTCATTTGCCAAGCATCCTGCTAAGGAGTATTTTAGGATGGCATTTTCAATTTTTAAATCAGATAGTTCCTGATTTACTCCCACCAGGGCATCCTCCAGAACTTTCACCTGACCAACTAGGTCCTCAACCAAGGATGCTTTTGTTTGTACCTCTTCCAAGGATCCAAATAGATCCTTGTAGAGGTTGATCATGCGATCTAGATGACCTTCTAAGATCAAAACCTTAGCCTCTGCTAATTTCACCCTATCCTTGGGGCGAAGATCCATCTTTTTTTGTAGCAAGTCAACATCTTTAAGAATGTGATGGATTGCATCCACGTTTTCTAGGCTAGGATAGGCTAAGGCCTCATCAATTGCCTTGACATGATCCCATAACATTTGAAACTTAGTCTCATCTTGACCAAGTTCTATCTCGGCCTCCATTTCTAGATTTTCTTGAACATCAGCCATGTCACTTGGTCCACCAGGCTTCATGTTTACCAAAGAGAGAGCTTTAAAACAAGGCCACCCTCAAAGGGAGAGTGGTTAACAAAAGTTGAAAATGGAAACCTCACAAACCACAAACCCTCACACCCACTTAGCAAGAAAGTTTTACCAATAACCGAAACTATGAGGCTCTGATACCATCTATAACAACGTTGTCCCTGAGCATGTTGTTCGGCACCCCAAGAGTTTCCCAAGCAGATTTTGAATCGAGAAATAACTCAAGAGGAATACACCTCAACAATCAACAATCCTGAAACACATGCCAACAAATAATGTGTTAGTGTTAGCATGTCTCCTGAGTGGTGTTTCATAAACAATATTCACGATACGCTAACAAGCTAGATAGCACTCCCTTGCTTCATTCACGTGGACACCATGGGGACGACCAGTTGAACCCTCCAAATTCATCACTGCGTGCTAGTAGTTGGTGTCACGCTCCAAGGAGCACACGCAACATCCCATAGCACGTCCCATGGTACACCTGATTAAAAAAACCCCAACACAGAGTTGAACTATGCAACCCTCCCAGGCAAGGTCCTACCAAGTGGGGTAATGAGGTAGGTCATAGCCTCCTCTTACTAATGCATGGAACTGCCATGCCAGTATGGTTCCGAAGACACAAGGAGCAAAGGATCCCTTGTGCCCCCATAGTCCCCCAAACTGTGGGGGAGGTAGCAGGCCACCACCAACCCTGCTACCTCTCTCACAAATAGTGCCTATTTTGGTTTTCCCTTCCTCTTAAAAGAAATTGTTTACGCTTCCACCTACCCTTTCTACACCTTAGGGGTACCCGGTTCAATGACCCAATATAAACAAAATAAGTACATGGATCTTCGGCACAATCATTGTTTGAGACTACATTGGCAGTACTGATGTGGTTATAGGATAGCGCTGGTATTCAGTAGAATGGCATTGTGCTTTACCCATTCCTGATGAGATAAGATGAAAACGATTCATACAATTTTTCTGTGAAAAGTGTTCACAGATTTGCACACAATTCGTCTCACCATGACAAGGCCATAAATTTTCTGGCCTACACTTTTCGCTTAGCATCTCCCAGCTTGAATTGCCTTGTGATTTTATAGCTGTGCTTTTGCTTCTCAAAGAGCCGTATCCGAGTCTGAGATATTACAAATTCTCTGTTGTGATAAAGTGGGCTCCAAATTATGCACGTCATTGCTAAAGAAACAATATACGCATGCAGATAAACAATAGCCTTAGACTGAGTTAATGTAGACGATGACATTCATACACAATCTAGGTTTGGCACCTGAAACAGGTTCACCACTTTATATGCAAGGAGAGGCAGTGTAGTAATTGGTTTCTCAGGTAGGCCACGTATGACTGTACGAAAAGGCGAAGGCCAAGATCTTTTGTACGCTGTTTACTTAGAAAAATGTGGGTAAATATGCCCGTCTATATTATTCAAAATGATACACCAGGGGAGTTGTGAAAAAAATTGATACCATAGCATTTAGGTGTATGTTTAAAAAAAATTTAGAGTACATGCTTAATCATTAAGCAGAAAATACTAAAACCAGCACAGAATATAAGACATAGTATACATTATTTTTCACTTCTTCAATTGATACCAAAATTTTTGCTTCTTTTATGATTGGATGTAGATTTACCTATTGGTGAGCAAAAATCTATTGACAACTTAATTTAGAAACAAAAACTGAAAATTTTTTACTTGCATTTACTAAAATTGAATTTGATATTTGAATGAGTAACAAGATTTGTACATTCTATCATTGTATCATATAAATTCATGCTTATTTAACCTTCCATTTATTGCACACACTTTCTCAACCAAATTTATCTTACAAATTTCACCAAAAGAAAAGGCACACAATAAATATGAAATAATATACAAATCTATAATCATTATTAGAAAATGAAATTCATACTTTTACATTAGTGTCCATGCAAGTTAACTACACTAATTCCATAACATTTCCTTTCTTACTCCAAGAGATGATAAGCCTATCACCCTACAAACATTCTCTAACTGTGTTAGACTAAACAAAAAAAATTGGTAATAATCTTACATAAAACAAAATGTTTTCAATGTATTGCTTATTTTCTACCAGAGTAACATGCACATGTTTGTTCACATGCAAACATGTTTATGATGAAAAAATGCTTAAATGATGATACCTCAAGGATTATTCTAGCGGGAATACTTTTTAGTAACTTCTCCCCAAAGTAAATACTTTGGTAG
This sequence comes from Gnetum montanum, assembly GCA_015680685.1. Lineage (NCBI taxonomy): Eukaryota > Viridiplantae > Streptophyta > Gnetopsida > Gnetales > Gnetaceae > Gnetum > Gnetum montanum. Next base: position 40,948 of record MNCI01036723.1, on the reverse strand, counting down.
AAGTTTTGGAGTTTTGGATTGTGCTAAATAATCAACCCTGGTGTATAAATGTACCCATTACAACTCATTCCCAGCTTTAACAACTCCAATTGTAAAACCAATAAGACATTTTGGTACTTCTTAAGTTTAAAAAGGCCAGTAAAAAGTGTAACCAATAAGCATAGCATTATCAAGATATTGTTTGCATTTGCATTTTAGTAAAATATTGTAGAAGGGTGCATATCGACAAAGTTTCATTCAATCACAGCTATCAAATTTATTAATCAAAAATATCTCATCGATTCAATGTCTAATAGATTAAAGCCAATATTTTATCAAAAATTAACTTTTAATCAAGGTAGAAACCATAACGTTTTAATTTAGATTCTGACAGATTGCTCTAAGTAATGGCCAACAACAACTAAGAAGGTGTTGATGCGTAAATTTTGGACATGCCTCCAACACCTGTGAAAACTCGTTTTAGGAGACTATTGCCTAGGGTGTCTCCCATATGGGTACGGAAACCTGAGAATAGTCTCAGTTGGAAAGGGCTATGTGACAAAATAATAATCCAAACAAAATTTTGAAAATTTTGAATCAAATTTTAAATTTTAGAAGGGTTTTGTTTGGATTATAACAAATTTAAAAAAAAATAGTAAAATACCCAAAATTAAAATTAAACATTTTTTGCAGTTTTTTTTGGAAAGTAAACAATATAAAAGTAAACTTGAAATTAAATCAAAAATTTATTTGGTCTTAAACACTGTTGTCCCTTTGCTGATGGCTAATGGCACAGGCGGCAGCAACGGCATAACAGCTGAAGCTGGATTGGGTGTGCAGTGCAGTAGCAACAAGATCACCGACGCAGCAACAATGAGATCCCACAAGAGTCATGCAACTGAAGACTCTAATTGGAACACCTGCCATTTTCTGTAGCAGAGAGAGACTACCATCCCTCAGAGACTTGTGGCTGTTCCGTCTGCCGTTGCCACGTGAGAAGGACCGCATAGGAACAGAGAGAGATGCCCACCTCTCCTCTGATCGTCCACAGGGTTTCTCTCCTGCTCCTCCCTCTGTCAGATCTGCACCTCCCTTTTCCAGATCTGCACCTCCGTTTTCCAGATCTGCACCTCCCTTTTCCAGATCTGCGCCTCCCTCTATCCTCCAGATCTGCGCCTCTGAGAAGCCCCCATCTCCTCTGCTCTGGTTCCTCTTCCTGCTAAATAGCGATTCGGCGAGAGAATAACCCTAACCCTAAACTGCCAACTAGGGTTCTCATATCACTGCTAAAAAGAAAGAAAAACAAAACAGGATAATCATCATGGGTCATAAGTCATGGGTGGATGCTTGATCAACGTTTTTTTTTCTTTTTAAATCTATTTTTACGGGCCAACGAAGCCCACCAGCACATGGACAATGGCCCTGTGCAAGCTCATGGTGCTCTATTTTTAATTTTTAAATTTTATATTTTTATTTTATATTTTTATTTTTATATTTTTAGTGACTGCTATTAAGGACCAAGTGTATGTTACCATTCAACCGTTGGTAAAAGAATACAGGGACTTGAAACTAGAAGAGAGCATTGCTATGGATGGCAGGACGACCAATGTTTTTGCTTGAGTTTGAAATTGAATATTTAATTCCATCAATAAAACTTTCTTGAATCCATCCAAGATAATTTCAAAATTCAAAATCAACGATGCACACTAAAATTGAAGCTGTGAGATAGGTTTCTATTGATCAAGGCCCTATGCCTAGCATGGGTGAGGTTGTCCTGAACACTTAACCCCCAAACTACAGATTGTATGCAAGTGCAAGGATTATAAAATTTTGAATGCAAATGCAACAGATGGGGAAACAAAAACAACATGAAACCAGAAATGCAAACTTGAAAGTGAACTATAATGTCCTAAACATGATCAAAATAACCAAATAATCAAAAGAGACACCGACAAAGGCCATCCAAACAACCATTAAAATATAAATATATAATTTATTGTTATTTTAACTAAGATCTATAGATATATATGTGTAATTATATATATATATATGTAGATATATACTTAAGCTCTCATTCTCAATATTCTCACAAGATAACAGTAAAAGTATGCAGACTATTTTTAGCAAGAGACTTATACACAACTTTTAGATTTTTCCTTGTTTTTTTTTTTTTGAAAAACTTAAATTTAAAAGGGGAAATGGAGGTTAGGGTGAGGATTGGTGCCGAACCCCATCACACTTAAGAACTTATTACACTGCCAATGAACATGGTCCTCATTTTTTTGTTTTGTTTTTTTTTTTTTAAGGAAACTTTGGTCATGGTGTACTTCATTCTTGAGGTAGGAATTCCAACACGAGTTTGGCCAATTAGCTACACTGCCAAAGAGAATGGTCATTTTGGAAACTTTGCCCATGGTGTAGTTCAACCCTCAGGTATGTTCCTTTGATTGGTGGCATCATAGCAGGTCTCTTGGGTGGCTAAGGGTTCTCAAGTAGAAATGAATACACTTTATCCCATTGTTCACAGGATAGCCATGGATCATCATACCTGAGGGCTTGGGCTTATGAGAGGAAAGGATAGATTTTTCCAAGGTCACCTAGTAATTATGACTAACCACTCTCCAACATCACATATCCTACACTCACATGATCATGATGATAACATGATAAGTTTGTATAAATCAAATGCTCCATTATATAACATAACAAATAAATTGAAACCTTGGAATCAATTGGAAAGAGTTATCGTACTTATAAAATATAAAGTGGATTTTATAGCATTATATTATAATAATAGTAAATTATTTTACACCTACATTATTTTCCAATGGTGTTAAGATGACCCAATATCAAGTAACTCAAATGACAAATGATTATTAAAATCATACGAAGAACACAACAATCAAAACAATATGCTAAGAAAGAAATGATGAAAATGCAAGCAAAATATGGAAATGCAATAATATACATATGAAATGCAAAGAAAAAGGGGAAGAAAACATGCAACTAAGAATCTACCAGATGTCCACGTGGGGTACCTAAGTAGAAATGTTTCAAATGAAATGCATTAAAATTCCTATTTAACCTATACCCTTGCAAATCACCAATCTTAAACACATTTGGGCCAGTGATGTCTACAATTTAGAATGGACCTAACCACATAGGTGAAAACTTAGTTTGAGGGCTAGTTTGACCAGACGCTCTATCTCTCTTAAGGACTAGATCACCTACTTGAAAATTTTTAGCCGCATATTTTTTATCGAACCATCTCTTGACAATTTCTTGATGCTTAAGATTATGAAAATCAAGACCTACACTTATCTTGCTTGATCATTTTCTATAAAGTTTTTCTTTAATATAAGTTTCAATGATAGGTCTAGGTTTTGGTGGGTCATCGGATATAGCTTTTCTAGGAGAATGTTCCATGGATGTGTTGTTAAAATTTAGCACACCTTCAAATGTTTTAAGAGGTAAGGTCTTATTTATATCTTTGTCTTCCCCTAAAGGTGGTGGATCACTTAGACAAAATCCATCGTGTTGTTGATAAGGCAAGGTGTCTCCATAGTTTTCTTCACCTTCTCTAGAACTTTGATAGGATTGGATGGGATCTGCATAAGAGATAGGATTTTTTGTAGTTCCACTCACATAGTCATTTTCAACATGTTCACTACACTCAACCTCAATAACCCCAACATAAAGATTAGCATTTCGATCTTCCAAAGATTGATTTTGTTGATCCAAGGTTGTTACTACTTGTTTGTAGAAGGGTTCTTGGGGTATAGTCATGTATTCAGATTTTCCTTTGATAGGGATCAATAATTCCGAGAAATCTGACCTAAAGAAGCCCCCAAACTTAGCTCCAAAAGTCCTAGATAAGAGCACACCATATGTGGGTTTCATGTCAACTACTAGGATATCTGTATAACATGTAAATGTAGGGTATTGCTTAAGTTGTACCTTTGCTCATGTTAATAATCCTACCATAGGTACGTTAGATCCATCGAGTTGAATCACACTTTTAGTTTGTGGTATCATTTGTGCTCCTAAAGCGTTACAAACGTCAAGAGGCATAACACTAACAGTTGCACCGGAATCTATTAAACAGTTATGGACATTCTTGCCTAAAATAATCAAAGTGGTTAGGAAAGGGGGATGGTCCTTTTTTCTAGACATGGAATTATTCATGTTTTGTACTAATAATGTGTTAGGACTTTCTGCAAAGTGAACTTGTCTTTCAGGAATTGGGGATTTTTTTCTTTGGGCAACAGGTATATGAACCATATCCCGAATCACTTCTTTCATTGTGTTAAAGTGTAGGAGGTCATACATCGAAATGTTGGCTTTAACTCATCCTCTTCCAAATCATAATTCTTATGTTCATCTTTGGCTTCTTGTTGAGATGGAACTCTTCTAAGTATAGAAGGGGGGTTTGGTTGTTGTGGGGCAATTACTTGGGATGACCCGAATTGATTGTTTGCATTTTTTTGACTAAGAACTCTCTTGTTTGGAGGTGTATAGGAATTGTTCCTAGTTTGTTGTTGTGTAGCATTCATAATGTCACTAATTTTGTAGTAGCGAGTGTTGTGTGGGTTAGGGTCGCCTACCATAACTTATTTTAATGAGGAAACCTCTTCATTTTCTATCTCATGAGGTACATTAAGGACCATGATAGGGGTTTTCCCATTTTGTTGTCCTTGGGTACTATCACCATACAATGCTGTGAATTGAGGATAAGTCTTTTCAGAATGTTGCCTCGTATTATGACGACGACAATAATCATCATTGATTGATGCACTTGGTTTTTCTGGTTATATAGGGCTTTTGTTATTGTTTCTCTTTAGCTCAACCACTTCATTGGATAGTTTTTGTAGTGAAGTGAGTATTTGGGTTATTTGATTTTGAGTTTGGGTTGGTGGTTCAATAGAATTTGATGTCCCGTTTGGGTTGATAATGGATTGAATCAAGGCTTTTGATTGGTCATCATTCAAACCAGTGTTGGATGGTAATAATGAAGAGGACATGGGTCCTTGTGAGTAATGACTTAAAGGTTGAGTTGATTGAACGGGAGAAACAGCTTGAGGCATGACATTAGATGTTTGAAAAGTTGGTAGGAGTGGGTTTGATTGCATAGGGTTACTAACACTCATCATCCCAAATTGGGTTTGGATGCTATTCATAAGGGTTATTTGCTCTAATTCCACAGCTTTTGACATTGCACATTGTATTTCTATTATGTTGGGATCAAATTTAATGGCATAAGCGAAGAATGGATTGATGGTAGAGAGATAGAAGTTGAGGATACCATCTGGTTGTGGTCACATCTCATTTGGCACATAGGCAAGTTGGTGAAGGAATCTAAGGTTATAATCCCTAACATTTTCCCCAGGTAGCTTCCTTAGGCTGGTAAAGTTGCTTGATGCGATAGCAGGGCTTGTAAATTTGTCAAATTGATTCAAGAACTTGTTTTTGAAATTCTTGCCATGTATTAATAGAGGCATCAGGAAGCATTAAGAACCATTGGTTTGCTTTGGTCCTAAATGTTGTTACAAACACTCTACATGCTGAGACACCACAAAAATCTTTTAAGTGTTGTGCCAGCATATACGCCCCGCGTTCACGCCCAGCGTCTACACCCAGCGTCTACGCCCAGCATTCACGCCCAGCGTCTACGCCCAGCGTGAAGCATTCACGCCCAGCGTCTATGCCCAGCGTCTACGCCCAGCGTTCACGCCCAGCGTCTATGCCCAGCGTACACGCCCAGCGTCTACGCCCAGCTCCTTAGTATACACGCCCAGGTACGGCAGGGGCACACGCTCGACGATAGGATTTCCAATGGCAACATGAAGATTACACCAAAGAGCAAGGATTGAAGCAAGTGGACATCCGTCAGTCTCTATGCCCGGCGTCTACGCCCGGCGTAGACGCCCAGCGTGTACGCCCAGCATACACGCCAGCTTGTAACGTTTACGCTCAGCGTATACGCCCAGCATGTACCGAGTTTCTAAATTATAACGCCCGGTCTATACGCCACGTGTCCCATCATCCGCTTTTCCCGGTAACCCTACCCCTATAAATAGCCCAATTTTCCACATTTACGGCCCCGGCAGAAATTTACCAGAGCAGACCCAGAACAATTACGCTGCGGAAACCCTCTTCTCTTACGCTTACGCTGGAAGTCCTGCATGCTGCATGCTGCACGCTGAGCACAGCCCGCCCCTCGCCTATCGCGTCAACCAGCTGCATCCCTCCATCCACCGGGGCTTTACGTCCGCCTTGTGTCCCTACACAACTGCGTTAGACCGGTGCACAACATTTTAACTCTATAATCCATTGTTTACGTTTGTTGCAAGTTCTTTTACAGTTTTACGTTAATTTGGCCCACGCTTTGTTTACGCCTGTTTACGTTCGCACTCCGCGCTCGATTCGTGCCCGAAGACAACCACTGTTTACGCTCGCTGTGAGTTCTTTTCTAGTTTTACGTCAATTTGGCCCACCCTTCGTTCGCGCCCGCTTGCATTTTCGCTCCGTCTCCGTTCGTATACGCCCACTGTTCACCGTTTGCCTGCTTACGCCCTACATCCATTCACTGTTTACGCTGTCACGCCCGTACACTCACGCTGTGTTCATTTCTGTTTACGCTGTTCACGCCCCATTCCGTTTACGCCCGTGGTATTTACGCCGTGCACGCCTGATTCATTGCTTACGCCCTGCTTACGTATAACCCGACGTAGAACGCTTCGGCGGCGCTCGGGGAAGTCCTTGTTTGATCCACGTGCGGACCATCCAAGGTACTCTGCCTTCGTCCTTTCCAGCTTGCCCTCAAGTGGAGGCAGGGTCAACTGTGCTTGTCCGCATCTCTTTCGGTGTTCGTTACATTCCAGCCTTGCACCGACGATTTCGGTCAGCACAGTTTTTGGCGCTAGAAGGAGGGCCCTTCGCTAAATAGGCTTCACGTCCCTCAGCGTTCACGCTGATCAGCGTCCTCGCTGACGTTTTTAAAATCAGACTCAGCGTCTATGCTGAAGACTCCAGCGTTTACGCTACATAAACCCTAGCGTACACGCTACACGCTTACGCCAGCGTCTACGCTGCATACTTAGCGTACACGCTACACGCTTACGTCGGCGTTTACGCCGCAGATCCTTAGCCTGTAAACTCGTCTATGCCACCGCATACACCGTTATCCATATCAATTCCACACACTCAAATCGTCTATAATCATGAATCCCATCAACATCACTGTTGCTACTACCCAGAACGTTAACATCTCAGACACAACAACTGCTCAGCAACCCACCACACAACACATGGGAGGGCAATCCACAATGGGGCCTCGTCGATCGTTGAGGTTGCAAGGGAGAGACCCTGCCGCTAATATCATAAGCCAAGACGAATATAACTTCATTTGCATTAAGATACAAGCTGGCCTGGTAGTAGACCGGGCTGAGATGGAAGTAAAAAGGCAATTTGAGATCTTTTACAGAGGGGGGTATGAATTCATCCGTTCCCCATACGACGTAATCCCCATTCCGGAGCAATTCTCGGAGCTCTTTACGCAGCTCCTTCTGCACAGGAGCCAATCGTTAGATCAGGTTATGGTAGAACCACAATGGGATGAAGAGGATGAATTCGCTGCGCAATCCGAGCATGAAGACTCCTATCATACTCTCAGCCCGCATAACCACGTGAACCCCGTATTTAACTCGGACGCAGGGGAAACCACACCCCTCCAACCCATTACCTCTGACCGCACCCAAGCACTGTTACAAGAAACATCCGCGTCAGCTCAAGTCCCTCCCCAGGGCCACCCTTTGTCTAGTGCCTTCCCTTTTACACTTGCAGGTTCATCCTCACAAGCACAGCCCCCTCACAGCAACCTAGGAGTGACGTTTCAAGCCCAGTCCCAAGTGGTAAGAATGCCACACGTTATACCTATGTCCACACCCGCTCACTACATCCCACATATCCAAACGCATGCGCCCCCTTTCACTGCCGTAACCCAACAAGGGGCCTCCTCGTACAACATGGCTGGACAGTGGCCGATGACGGGCACGACGTCGCACCAGGCTTCCCACCACTACATACCGCCCCACACGTTGCCACCGATTCATGTGCCTCAGGCACAGCCACGACCACAGCAGCAACAGCTTCCTCTCTATAATGTAGTGCCTCTGATGCCATCTACTATACACTTCCCGCAAACGCAACCCCCAACGACGCAACTTTCACCCTTCCAGTCAACCGTTCAACAGTCTAACCCATACAGCGTGCCACAAGCCCAAACCACCTTGCTCCCAAATGCTCAGGATTGGGCAGATGCCAAAAGAATGATGCAGGAATTGACAGACGAGGTAAAGCGCCTCAAAACCGTCACCGATGGGGAGATGAAAGTGGTAGATTTCTACAATGATGACCCCATCAGCTCCTCTGTCCCACCTTTAACCTTGCCCAAAGGTGTTCCCTTGCCAACATTAACCAAGTATAACGGCGAGACAGATCCTAACGCCCATCTCATAACATTCCGGTTGGAATGCGCCCTGCTCCAAGCCTGGCCCCACGCTGTCCTCCGGGTGTTCCCCATGTCCCTTACGGGGAGGGCACTCGATTGGTACCGTGCCTTGCCCAGGAACTCCATCTGTGCTTTGGATGATCTTATACGCCAGTTTGTGACCCGGTTTAAGTACAACTTGAAACCCGAGCCAACGCTGGATAGCCTCATGCAGATTAAGCAGGGGCCTCTCGAACCGATCCAAAAATTTATTCAAAGATGGAGCGCAGCTCTGAACGAGCTTCATGAACCGATCTCCCCATTTTACCTACTTACGATCCTAAAAGGGGCCGTCAACGATTTCTTTAAATCTAAACTGTATTACCTCAATGCGCGAGATCTCAATCAAGCGTTCGAGCAAATTAAGAACATTGAAGAAGCTGCCCAAAACAGTCACGATCCAGCCTACATAGCCTTTAAGAATCAACATACTAAGAAAGACAAAGAAAAGGCTAAAACCACTATAGCAGCCGTAGCAGGGACGCAACAACAAAAGCCACCGATGCCACCTACTAACTATTATCACCCCCCGCCCACAACCACCGCACAGGAATCATCACCGCAACAGAATCCGACAAACCGTACACGGAATTTTGAGAGGAAAGAACCCTCTCAATATACGCCTCTGCCAATGAAGCCTTCTCAACTCTTCGATCAGCTCTTAAAGGCTGGGTTGATGAGCCACAAACAATTATCCCCTGCAGCCATACAAAGACACGACCGATTCTGTCAACTCGTACAGAATCCGAGCCTAGCAATGCCAGATGAGCCCCCCGTGCCCAAAGGGTTCCGAATGGATCGCTTTTGCGACTATCATCAAAGACCGGGACATGGAACAGATTACTGTTTTACTTTGAAGCAGGATATCCAACGGATGATTGACGAAGGTAGCATCACATTTGACGGGGCTAACCCCGTCCAACCACAAAATCAAACCATGGGAGTGTACCAAGACCCCCTAAATACTAAGGAGGCTCCATACACAATTAGCACGATTTACTGTGACGATGAGCCCGACACACCCCACATTAATATGATACACCCGGAGAATAAGAAAATATCTAACAAGCCATTTGTAGTTCAAATCCCTCTCGTTGAGCCTACGCTCGCACCCCAGACATCTCGTACCCCGCAGCGGCCATACGTAGTTCGAGTACCCTCGATTACACCCGTCCCCAACATGACGACGCGCCAACAACCCTACGTGGTGCACATTCCCCCCGTTAATCCCGCGAGCACAACGACACCTTACGCTCGGCCTGCCCCCTTTGTAGTCCGAGTACCACCCGCGGTTGCAATGACGGAGGTCCCATCTCCACTAAGGCCAACTCCATACGTCGTCCGGGTGCCCGCACAAGCTCCTGCCCAGTCATACCCACAACCCCGTCTTGCTCCATATGTCGTAAAGGTCCCTGGACAATCCCAGGGTCCGAGGCCAAGTCCTTGTAACACGCGAGAACGCCTAGCCGACAGGCTCACACGCGAATGCGTGGAGAAAGAACGCCAATGGGTAGCCGTGGGGCCACCTAAACCAACACCTCTTAGCTCCATGCCTATGGCATCATCGGACAATCAACCTGACATAGGCAGCAGCGGCGAAACTTCTCGGACGCACGAACAACGGGAAACTGCTAACATCCGCAAGAACGACAAATCACAAAAACGCGAGATAAAACTCCTGGGCCCGATGGACCCGGTCCCTCTCAACCAAAATGCTCCTGACAGCAGAGATTTCGCGACGGTCCTAACGCAAGTCACTCAGGCACTGAAACAAAAAAACACGTCTCTAAGCTTATATGATTTAGTGTTGACTTCCTAGACTCACCGTGAAGCGCTAGTACGCATGTTAACATCTATCCCGGTTAGTGAGGACTTGCCTCCGAGCGAACCGGCAATCCATGCGGTGATGTATTCTCCTTGCGGGGTCAGCCTTAACGCCTTAAGCTTTCGTGACGAGAGCATCAAAACAGATAAAACAACCGGCGAGACGACGATGACCGCCATGTTTATAACCATACATATAAACCAATTTAAGATACATAGGGTACATGTAGATGATGGGGCAGCCACTAATGTTGTGCCATATCCAATCATCGAACAATTGGGACTTACAGACGCGATCAAACCCACGACAACTGCATGTTTGAAATCCTTCAGCGGGTCGCGTGTATTAGTCAAGGGCACGATAACCCTTGACTTTATAGCGGGAAACCAGTTCCCTACATCCGCTGATTTCTTGGTAGTCGATGAGATGCCAGGGTTCAATCTCATCTTAGGAAGGCCCTGGTTAGCCCAGTTAAGAGCCGTATCATCTCCCATACATCAGGAAATTCACCTGCCCTACGAGGGCGGAGAGGTCGTTATACATGGGGAAGCGACAATTCCCATAATCTCTTCAAGCTTAGAAATAGAGCAAGGGTCACAAATAGAGATCGAAAAACCTAGCCCAAATGACGAGAACCCCCGATCGCCAACAGATGGCAAGCCCTCTGTCATAGATCGAAAGTCTCCCAACACCGAAATGCCATTATCTGATACACCACACCTGCGGCCTCGTGAAGAGGACAACGCAGGAGTAACGACCAATGCCGAACCGCTCAAAAGTACAACCACCGAAAACATTCCAGCAAACGTCCCCTGGGCTGAATTACCATTCAACATAATCAGTGAGGGAGATGCTGAATATAAAATTGTGCCTGTCAGCACATCCTCTGACTTAAAAATAAAGGATATCAGAAGAAGATTAAAATAGAAAGCAAATCCTAAGTCCGAAATGACGTTAAACTATAAAAAGTCTGAAATGACGTTAAACTATAAAAAGTCCGAAATGACGTTAAACTATTAAAAGTCCGAAATGACATTAAACTATGATAAAACAACAAAAACAATTAGAAGCTACCCCCCGGTCCGAAATGACACTAAACTATCATGTCCGCAATGACATAAAACTAGCCACGATCAGCAATGATCGGTTGCCCGAGAAGTCTATCCGTGTTCTCTAAAACATTCCTTGGTTACGCATGGGGCCCGAAATGGCCATAAACTAGTGCCTGCTTTTCGTTCTACTCCTAACCGATTCCTGTATCGCATTTAAAATAGAAAACAAACCAAAAATATTTTATGATTCTACGGCATCTTAAACCCAAAATCAACAACAAAAATATATACATATGTGTGCATATTATTATATACAATCGATCACCTCCCTTTATTTCATAATATTCAAGTTACACTTTCAATACAAGTTTGAATCAACACCAGTTTCAAGAAAACACAAAAAAAAAAAGAAGACGTTTAAATGCTAAGCGCTTGGGGCATGAGGATCATCCTCCTCAGGCCCACCAGCGCCAGACACCCCTGCTCCACTGGAGCCAGCTTCGCCAGTCTCGTCCCCACCTTCATCCTGAAAAGATCAAAGAGGAAATAATCAATACGAAAATGAGAGATTGTCAAAATTGCAAACATCAATCAATCAATTAACTTCGAAAAGAGACAAAAACGCTTACCATAAGAGGTCCCCCCAAGCCAAATTCAAGCCGTCGTAGGATCTCCTCTTCAGGAACGCTCGCCCAGTCAGTCCCATCGAGACCCAAGTCGATATCGGCCAGAGCCTTTCCTTTGTCAACGCCCGACCATGTGGGACGTTTCAAAGGGAATTCGCCCACTGAAACCTCCCCAGAGGCTGTCGTTATCCGCCGTTTGGAAGACTCCATCTCTACAGTTGTGTTCTGGGCAAAGGTGTCAAAGGCGGAGCGCAGACCAAGTCCCTCCACAAACATCTCTAGCTGTCGCTTCTCAATAGAAATCTCTTTTAGCGACTTCTTGTATTGGTGTTTATGGTTCTTTTCATCTTGCCCCCATTTGCGAACTTTGGAGGCGAAAGCCTTCCAATCTTGACACTTGGTGTTCAGCAAATCGATTTGGGCTCTGCGCTCCCCTAACCTTCGTATCAGCCCTGCATGGCGATTGAGAAGGTTCCACGCCAAGCGCGATCATTATTTAATCTAGCTGCGGCGAACTCATATCACGCTTTCAAATCGTCACGTTCCGTCGATAATGTAGCATTCTCCTTCTCTTTCGCCTGAATTTGAAGCCATAACTGTTCAATGGATCTCCTGCACGTCCATACCGTCTTGGCATTATGAATGAAGCCCTCTGCTACCTCTTCATAAACAGGTCTAGGCACTTGTTCAATCTCAGGAGATAGTGTGGGCAAGCTTTCCATAACAACGGGCTCGGAAGGGTCCCACCTCAGTTGGGCGCCTGTCCATAGGAAAAGATAAATGTTAGAACAAACAGAATTCGGCATCAACCTCTAACATAGTAAAAGTCTTTCAATGCATCCGTACCTATGCCGGGGTTGATCCTCTCGATCTGTTTGACAACCTCTTCAGCCACCCCAGCCACGAAATCCCTTTTACTTGGCATCTCCATCCAAGTAAAAGGTCCATCGGTGCATGAAGAGCTAGCCTTCGGAGGCACTTCGGGAGGGATCTCTTGTTCCTTCTCTGAGACGGTCTCACCCTCCTCTGAGTCAAACGAAAACAAGTCATAACAGGGTAATCCAGGAACACATTAGGCTGTAAAACCGAGTAATGAGACATACCGTTCCTTCTGATCTCCTCTTGCGTCGGAGGATCCCCTAGATCAAGGTTCCCTGTAAGAAAGCTCTTGAACATATCTTCGGTTTCCGCTTGATCGTCCAGGGGCTCAGTACCTCCAGTCCCTCCAATCTCCTCTCCTAGCAATTCCGTTCCTCCCACCGGGTCGGTTAACTCCTCATCTTCCGGTATTGTCTGCAAGTCGTGTCTCTTAACTGCTCAATCCAGAACAAAGGAAATCAGTTACATACAACCAATAATAGTTACAACTACTGAAATAAGAGTAAAAAGGTTTACCAGGAATTTTAAATCGTATGCGTTTCACTTTAGGCTGCTCAATCTCACTGGTGCCTTCCGCCGTGCTGTCATGCTTTCCCAGCTTGGATTTCGCTTTGCCTATTACTTCCTTCACCACCCACTCCGCCCTCCTTGCAGTAGGGGGTACTTCATCAGGTTCCACCCCTAAGCTGTCGCGTGTGTGGAGCGAAGGGCCAGACGATCCACCCGTGGAAATCGTAAGGGATTCATCAATCCCCTCGGGGGCGTCTTGAGACTTGGCGGTGTCAAATAGGTGGTTCACCCAGGGGCGAGATAACTGATATCTATCACGCAAAACAAACTTGCCTTCCCCACGAACCACCAAGAATTCAGCCAAGCGACGGATATAGCCAGCAAAGAAAGCAAAGGTAAAATGGGATTGCGCCTATTTGAACGCATCCGCTCTATATCCTTGGTCATCCCTGCTAATAAAAAATCTGCCCAATTATAACGCACACCAGCCTCCAGAATAGTGCGCATAACTCGCACTGCTTCAACACCGAAACTCTTGACTTGAGATAGCGTCTTCGGGAACAAACGCGCTCTAAATAGGGGGTAGAGTTCGTTAACTTCCTCAACCTTTGTCTTCCCCTGCATAGGGAACCCTTTGGTACCCTTCCTAATCCCTAGACAATCCTCTAAATCACGGACCATCTCAATTTCTTTATGTGTCCTGTCCATAACAACTTTTATGCCACTAGTAGGTACGCTAAACAAATCCGCGAGAAATTGAGGTGACAATTCGAAAATCACTTTCACGCCCCTAATACGGGCGCTATAGCAAGAGACGGGTCTATCGAATGAATCTACAATCCCGATCATCTCCGCTATAGAAACGTTTGGGCTAGGGGCAACAAAGAGCGCCATGAGGCCGGCATGCTCCAGGCAAGCAACAATAGACGGCGAAGCCTTCGTTCGCAACCACTTCTGAGCGGCATTGGTTTCACCGAATTTCATTGAGAGAGTAGCCTCGGTCCTCCCAGTCACGATGGAATCCCTGCCGGAGGTGGTGCCAGCTGTAAAGGCAAACCCAAAACCCTCATATGAGCGTGATACTTGACAATTGACCAAACCAAACACAACATCTAGAAAACTGGGCCACTTACTTTCAGTGTTGGACCTTGAAGTTTCGCCCAGATCAGAGGCAGGCGGGAAAATCGGTCCATTAGGAGCCCAGTCAGCATGTAACCAACCATGTGCGGCACACTGCGCAAATGCCTTCGAAAATTTCTTGGGAAAATTCCTCATGGCGTCCCTAGTATGAGCCAAAATGGTCCCGCGCAGTGTGGGACCCACCATGAACGCTTCCACGGCCGTGCGGGCCAACCCAATCCCATCATCACCTGCGTAGGCCCCGTCTGGCATAATTTTCGGTCTGCGGAAAAGCAAAAACATGTGTCAAAATGAGAGTAAATGTTTGAATGTGAGAAAGAAGGGAACAACCAAAGTTAGGACGAAATTACCTCTCAACCCAGTATACTGTGCCAGGTGGATTCTGGAACAAAGTATGCGCACGACCTGCTAGGAACAATGTGTTGTTGATGTAGTTGGTACCCCGCGGCAGCTGGTCCCACACACAGGTTAACGGACGGGTTGATTTCGGACCATCGGGGAGAACGCCCTCGGCGACAAGTGGCCCCTCATCATGTCCTCCATGAAAATCCTGACGCCTTTCGCTGCGTCGGGTAGCATAGCCTCAATAATGCTCCGTGCCACATCACCGCCTAGATGAGACCAGACCACAACGTCGAAATAGTCCAGCAAGAAAGCCAGAAATTCGCAGGCCCCGTCCCGGAACCAAACCCCATTATGTTCAACGACCAAGTTCGGGGTCGGGTCATCACCCTCCAAAGGACCAAACCATGTTAGGACTCCAACCAATTCAATCACAAGAAGGGGAGTCTCAATGTCTCTGCAAACCGTTAAACAACGCCAAAAATCAGTATCCGAAATTTCATTTTTAAAGATTTTCGGACGCTTACAGAAAATTCCCCAAGTCACGCTTGGCGTATACGCCCGACGTGCGAAAAACAGTCACGCTCAGCGTATACGCCCGGCGTGCGAAAAACAGTCACGCTCGGCGTATACGCCCGGCGTGCGAAAAAAAACAGTCACGCTCGACGTATACGCCCGGCGTGCGAAAAAATAGTTAAAAACCCTGAAAAAAACATACGCCGAAAACAACGCACGCGGCGTCCACGCCGCCACAACCCTTCACGCTCGGCGTATATGCCGAAACCCTACACTGCAAAAATGGAAAATTAATGAAAACAGGGTCAAAGGCCTACCTGCGAGAAGATCCGGGCCACGCGGAGACGCTCGGGCGAGGTAGACCTTGCAGCATCGCCTGGCTCTCCTCCGCGAATGTCAGTTCAGGTCCTTTCTGCCCTCGGCCCTCCAGTTCTTTGACTCTGCCCATCTCGGCGTGTACGCTGGGGTTTCTTCTCGGCATGCACGGCTGAGGTTTCTTCTCGGCGTTCACGGTGGGGTTTAGCTCGGCGTTCATGCTGGGGTTTGGTTTGGCTCGGCGTTCACGCTGGGGTTTGGCTCGGCGTTCACGCTGGGGTTTCGCTCTCGGTTCACGCTCACGCTCCAAAAGTGAAATGACAATGATGCCCCCGCTTCCTTTTTATAGCGCGTTCACGCTGACGCTGACGCCGCCGCCGCTTTTCCGTTTTTCTTGCTTTTTGCCTCGTTTTTCATGCTTTTTCGAATTCGTTTTGAATGTTTCAAAAAAGATATAAAATCTACGCACAAAAACGACATAAACAACAAATTTTGGCATTAAACTGCTGTTCGTTGCCCGGTAAGGCATTAAACTGTCATTCATTGCCCGGTAAGGCGTTAAACTATCATTCATTGCCCGGTAAGGCGTTAAACGACTTTACGATAGCTTCAACACAGCAAACGGTTGACGAATATGAGGGAATGACAAAGTCCCTTGACATTGAAGCTGAAAACATTACCGAGGACCCTCTAACCGAAACACCTATCACCATGCCCAATGGGGAAACTAAAATCCTAAAACTAAGTACACTACTAGAACCAAGTTTGGCTAGAGACATCGAAAACGTAATTAAGGAAAATATGAAGGCATTTGCGTGGTCTTATACAGACATGCCCGGATTAGACCCCCGTATCGTCCAGCACAACATCATCCTTGA
>MNCI01036720.1:1775-44445 GCA_015680685.1 Gnetum montanum | reverse complement strand
TCAAGCATAACATACAACACTTGGTAATCTCAGTAGTGCTTAACACTTGGTAACCCAACAGTGTTGTATGCATTTAGGATATGTACAGAAAGTGGAACCGAATGCTTATGTTAAGATAGTTAGTTATTAATTAGCAATTAGATTAGTTAAATTGGTTAATAAATTGAGTTTCAACTTGTTATCAATCGTAGGTGAATAAAATAAAAATAAAAATCATGTGCCTCAATTACACTTAACCATACAACTAAGCTTCACAAGTGTAGTTGGGAAGACAACGATTGTGACAATTAGATTGCCAAATGTACTTGGAGACTTAAGGTCTACAAAAATCAACTAGATTGCACATAAATGCTTGGAAATCGTATGGTTGAGCATAGGGTATAGTCACCACTCATCATTTTTTATTGTTTGTTTTCTAATATATTTGGAAGCTTTAGTGTGCAATTATTTTCTAGCAACAAGAGCCTACTATGACCTCTCTTTAGGAGTTAACTATATGATTGTCAAAGATGTCACTTTTTAGCTACTACTTCAAGCAAAAAAGCTTTTAGTGAAAGTTAAGCAAATAATTTATTTTCTATAGTATTAATTTTTTTGATTTTGGAGACTCAAGGATGAGAAACTTTCAACTTTTGTTGCTATTTGTTTATTATTTTTGATTGATGTGTTCTTGTCTTTATAAAGAGTTGTTTCCTTCTCTTTACAAGAAACCCTCTAGTAAGAAGTGAAAACTATGAGGGCATTGAACCAGGGTAATGCTTGATTCTTTTCTTACCCTAGAAGGAAAGTTTTCTAAGATTGATTGTAAGGATGAAAATCTAAGAAGGTATCCCAAAACTGTTGGGCTTTTTTTTAGACTCTCTTTTCATTAATATGATGTACTTAGAAATTTTTTAAAAAATATTATTATAGCATAGGTGTTAAGACTCTGAAATAATTGTAGTATAGGTACACCTCAAGATATATAGTCCAGTTAGAACTTTATAACTCAGCATTGCCCCCCAAAATTGAACTCATGACTTGGAACTTTCAAATCAATAGTCTTACAAACCATAGTAAATCACCTTTTACCTATTTTACAAAGTTAACCCATGTTGATGAGATAAATACACTAAGATTAAGATGATGTATATCAAACATATAAACTTTTTACAATGAGGTGTTTAGCCTAGTGGTAGAAAGCTTGGCCTAGTAAACCCAAGTCATAGGTTCGATTTTATTGTATACCACTGAGTTATAAACTTCTCTAAATCTTGGGGTGTACCTATGTTTCACTTAGTTTGGGTTCCAACACCCCTAATGTGCATAGGACACAGTAGATCCGCAACAAAAAGAATTATCAAATTTGTTTTAGGGTGTTGGAACTTAAAATATAAGTACACCTTAAGATTTCTAGAGGTTTATAACTCAATGTTACATAGTAAAATCAAACTTGTGACCCGAGGTTAGTAGGCCAAATCCATACCAGTAGGCTAACACCTCATTGTTATTATCAAATTTGTTTTAAGGTCTAGTTCAATGTATATTTCTATTAGGCATGTAGAAAACCACAATGTTTATTTCTCAAGTTATAAGACCTGAGTTTAAACATGGACACTGAAAAAAACGTGAAGCTTTTGCTCATCTCATGCCTGTCCCGAAAAACATTTAGTCTTTATATCATAATCCTTTTCGTAGTAATGAGTTCGATACACGCCGTGGGCGTACAAGGATCATTCGATTGATGCTGAAACAATATTAATTTTACTTAGATTCGAGTTTTGTTGTTACCGTTTCTATAACAGCATCCGCTTGTCTTCGTCTGTGGTTGCTTAACCAAGGTGTTCGCGGATTCAGTCTTGGAAATTAGTGGTAAGTACAGTGGTTATCTGAAATTTTCTGTTAACCATGAGCACTTGCAAGGAATTTATTTAGATTCCGAATATTCAAAGAAGTCGTCAGCGTTCATTGCTGTGTGGATAAGTATCCCATTGCTTTCATGTGATGAACGAGTAGACATGTTATTTCGTGCCAAACTTAATTTTAGCGGAATTTGACGCAGTCGTTTTAAGTTGGACCAAGTTGGACTTCATGAACAAGTTATAAACCCTAGATCGGGGAGAATTTCAGAGACTGCGGCGAAAAGTGAGTTGAATAGTACTTTTTTTTTTTAAATAAAAGAATCTCACATAAAGTCTGTATTGTTATGGTTTTTCGATAATACATTTCGGCGTGGTTAAATTTATATTTTTGATTGTATGATGCACTTTCTATTATTTATTTAGAAGCTGGAAATATGGTTTGTAGGATCTACTGTATATAGGCCAATTATCGATATTGCTGTAAATTTACATGCAAAAGTAGCATTATGACATTATGTGCTACTGATATAAACTGTATTATTTTTTGCCGCCGAATTGAATTATAGTTTTGTTTGAACTTGTATGAAATTACAAACAGACAAGCACAAGCGGATCAAATAATTGCAGCGAACTTCTATCAGATGAAAGAATTTACAACGACAGTTCAAAGATTCTCACTTAAATTTAGAAGTAGAATACTCGTAATAAATAGCTTTGAATATTCTTCAGGGTTTTATATCCATGTATATGACTGATCTGTAGTTGGTTTGGCACTTTTCTTATTGTGGATTCAATCTTAATTTGTAGCATTTTACTGGTTCCATGTCCTGGAGTGTGTATATCAAGACCGGTAAGGTCAGTGTGATTTAAGGTTCTATGAAACCGATTCACAAATCAAGGAAATCAGATTTGAATTTTAAAAAACAAGTGCCATTGACATTGACAGAGAGTGTTTTGTTTAAATTCTTCTTATTGTATGCTTCTGTTTCTCGTAATTGAGATTGTTGTTGCGAATTAATTCTCCCTATTGAAACTGAATCTGAAATTGTCTCTATAAACCCAAAGAGATCTGTTGCTGTTTAATTGTTGTTATTGCTTGCACTGCAATGGATTAATTTTCCTTATGGCTTGATGCTGTAAGAAATACTCTTAATATTCTTGGTTAATCATTCATATTGTCATTATCATCATCACCTTAGCATTGTCCCAATGATATGGGGTTGGTTTCTTGAGATCGTTTCATCATTTGCCTCTATTAAGAGTTAAAGATTCATCTATCTGCAATTTTTTCTCTATCATCTTTAATGATTTTTCCCCATACCTTTTTGGTCTTCCTCACAGTGGCTTTCCTAGAACTGTGATGTCACAACTTTTTTGAGAGGTTCATTATCTGATCTTTTTTGAACATGGCCAAACCATCAATGAGATCATTCCTGCAGCTTATCTGCAATAGAAGCCACTCCAAGTCTTCCTCTAATGTCTATATTGTGCAATTTATCTTTTCCTGTAACATTTAACATCCATTTAAGCATTTATATTTTTACCACACTGATTTGTTGTTCACAATGCTTTTTTACTGCTAATTAACCATTCATATAAGGTTTGTAAAATTTTTTATGAATTTTATGCATATATAAAACTGTTTGTTTCAATGGTATCACCATGAACACTACTAATGAAGCTTTTTCATGTGTCCTATAAGATGTATGTTCCATGGTCGTACTAACAAGCTAAGACTTATTGATTCATCTTTAAAATATTGGAGTTTATTACCTTACCATATTTCTATCCAAGCTGCTCCAAAAATTCTTGATCATAGCCTTTTCAAAAATTTGAATCTGGTGGATTCTTTTTTGGGGAAAAAACTATTGAAAAAGATTAAATACTTATCAGATGAAAAATTATCACAATTGATATTTACTTATTGAAGAGTCTGTTTTCTTGTTCCTTATTTTATTAGATGATGTTCCTTCATTGATCATCTGCAGTTGAAAAAAAAATTATGATTTGAGACAGCATAAGGCAAAATGCAAGTTAATGTGATTTTCTAGCATAGGATAAAAGAAAATTAGAAACAACAAATGTAGTACGGCCAAGTTTGAGATGATAGGTTAGTTGTAACCTGATTGTTCATCCCCTATAGCCAGTCAATAGTTTAGGATAGTCCCATAAAATGCAACACTTAAAATTACCTTAATACCGATACTGTATGAATACTGCTAGTTTCTAAATTATACTAACACTAATAATAGCAATGCTTAGTGGAAATCTGGTTAAGTTTATTTCATCAAGCATTATACTCTCATGGCAAAATTCTTCCCAATCAACTGATGTTTTTTCATTATTTCCTTGTTCTGTGTCTTGTCAATGATCCCTATTAATAGCAGTGTGCTGCCTGTTTAAGTGACATTTTCTTCCTTTATTTTCCATTCCATAAGAAATGGTAAATGAATCAGTTCAATTACTTTAATACTGACACCCTATGACTACTTCTAGTTTCTAAATTATATTAACACTAATAATAGCAATGCATAGTAGAAATCTGGTTACTGTTATTTCATTGAGCCTTAGAGTGTCATGGAAAAATTTGGCCTAATCAACTGATTTTTTCATCATCGGCTGTGACCATTATTAATAGCAGTGTGCTGCCTAGTTAAGTGACATTTTCTTCTTTTATTTTCCATTCCAGAAGAAATGGCAAATGCTGCACAAGTTCCTACAAGTTTTGGACGTGAACTCAGGGCATGCCTTCGATGCAGGCTAATCAAGACATATGACCAGGTTCTCTAAAAACACCATGTTTTTGTTTACTTCACTGGGTGTTTATCATGGAAATATTTTAAACAGACAGTCATGTTTTTCTCATTGACATTATTGTTGAAATGGTTGATATTTATGTTGACCTTGTTGTGTTGATTGATTTTATTTTATTTTCTACAACTGAATTGACAGTTTCGAGAAGTTGGTTGTGAGAATTGCCCTTTCTTCAATATGGATCAGGATCATGATCGAGTTGCAGACTGCACAACATCTAACTTTTCAGGGTAAAATATTTCAGTGACTTTTACCTAAAAATGAATTACATTTAGTAATATTTTTTAGCATAAAGCTTTAAATCAAATTCAATGGCTTGATGATCAAATGTTCTATCTCAACATTTCATGGAAATCAATAGCGATAGGTCTGAACCATCATTTGTTGAAAGTGGGCCACTTCAAGGGAGCCGTGCCTCCTTCAAATGACAATCACAGAATTCTTCACGGCTCTCCCTTCTCTCTTTCCTATTTGTTCTATTACAGCCTCAAATCAAATGCAAAACATTTGGCTACAATCTAGGTTCTGAAATAAACCTGATTTATTTGGGCCTATCAGACAGACTGACACATGGCCCAAAAATTCAGATCCATTTCAGCGAGACTGACTGACACATAGCCCATAACTCCAGGTCAATCTCAGATTAACACACAACCCATTATTCCAGGCCAATCGTAGCTAGATAGTCTGTGACTCTTCCTCCTCCTAGAGTGCGGTAATGGTAGCCTATCATAGAGATTACATAAAATTGTTGAATTTTCTTCTGCTATAATTTTCTTAAAAGTCTAACTCTGCCTACAAGGCTTGCGACATTTTCCATTAGTCAAGATTTATTGGATTCAGCGATCCCAGATATATATTTTTTCCTTTTTAGTGCTTAATACTTTTTAGTGTGTTGGATCTGAATAAATCTATGGTATCAGTTGGCTGTATGCCTTTGGAGGTATATTGTTAGTTTATAGTATCTCGGTTCCTCCTTCGAATACTTTAACCATCTCACCTTAAGTATCTTTTCGAATTCTTTTCTGATTTTTGATAGCAGTATTGTCATCAGATTTTGAATTTTGATCCTATCTGAATTTAGCATACATATATAATTGATGTAGAATTAACCGAAATTACCTAGCTCTTTAGTTAGCATTGATACATATTCATCATGAATCACATTGTAAATTAACTTACACAGGATCATATCTTGCATGGATCCAACTAGAAGCTGGGCAGCACGCTGGCTGAGGATAAGTAAGCCACCCTTTCAAGCAATTTTTTTAATATAAATTTTGGGATGTCATGTTGTCTCTTTTGAAAAATAACTTTCTTATCCCAATATTCTTTTGTCTCATGCAGAATTGAAAAATAGGAAAGAAAATTATTTAAAAACTGCCACAATATGTGCAGCACGTATAGCAATTTGTACTTTAAATTTACTAATATTTTTTAAAAATTGAATTTTATTTGTTATTTGTACATCATCATCATAATAGCTGAAAGTCTTTTTTAATTGTTGGAGAGCAGAGATAATACCAAGCTTTGTATTTCATTTCTTCTGCATATGAGTCCACTTGATCTGTGTATCTGTAACCATTTCCTTAGTGAATCTATTTTTGAATGACTTAATATAATACCTTTAATTTTACCATGTTTTAGGTAGATTTGTTCCTGGATGCTATACATTGGCTGTATCAGAGGCTTTGTCAGAGGAGATGCAAGTAAGTTTCAAGTCTCAAATTATTTGCAGTCCATCACATCTTCCCGAGTTCTTGAAATAGTATAATTTCAAGTTCTGGGTTTCCTTTTTTGGACAATTGACTAATTAATAGGGTGAAAAGACTATTCCTCTCAAATCTAATTTTTACAAAATTAAACTTTTTAGCGCTATCAATGGAATCTTCTGTTTACATTTCTGTCAGGTCACGGTGCCCTGTTTAAATTCTGGTATAGAAACTAAAAACCTGGTGCTGATAGCGAACTCTTAACACATTCTCTTAGTCTAATGATGACTATAAATCCTAATGAAAATTACACGCACAGAGATGGATATGTTCTTAGATTGAAATAGGCTTCTAGAAATGGTATGTCTGAAGGATGAGAATAACCACTGGACAGTCTAATTTAATATTCACGAACTATTCGAGATTTCTAGCCACAGCAATGTCCATGCGTAGCACTTCTCTGAAGGGCTTTTGCAGTGAACTTTGAATTTTTTGGAAGAATTTTATTTTTAAAATTGTTGTGAATCATGTAATGTACAATAAGGACTCGGACCTTTGGTCTAGTGCTTATCACCCTTCAGTGTTCCCTTAAATGTTTAAGGTTGAAGTAAGAGTATCCTGCATAACGGGCATAATGGGCGCTATTAACTGATTGTATCTTTTGGCGTCTAGATTCTACCGCAACAACCAAGATGTGCTTCGGTTATAGTAATGAAATCAAAAGCTGTAAATTATTACACATCCAGCTCCTGAAGGAGGTTTCTGAGTGGTTATGTCTGCCTACCAGCAACCATTTATAGCACATTAACTAAATTGAGTTATCTAACAAGAAATTAATATTCTGTCAAACTTGTCTATACTCTAGGAACATTTACCTTACGAAAATAATATCATCGAATCCTGTGTTAAGGGAATGGTACACACCCTTCCACTGGATGAAACATATCGTGGACAGAATGTTGATTTGGCCAATTTTAAAATCCCCATGCAGCACAAGAATGCAACCCCTTTTCTAATTAGATTTTGGCAAGGAGGCTATCATATGTTTGTTAAAGGTATAATTTCAATTGAAGAATGTTCTTTTGATTCTGTAAGAATCTGTGACACAGAAATTGTGCATTTCCATTTTAGATAATGGTTAGCATTAGTGGAATGATTGTTAAGTGTGTTGTTCTACATTTTACTAATATAAGAGTTTAGGATCATGTGTTCCATATATACAAGGATTAATAAACGTTTGTCCTTCGGCAATGTAGTTTGTCATTGGAAACTGCTTAGATTAAATTATTAAGAGATATGCATGCTTTTGTGAATTAGTACAAGTAGCCAAATTTTGTTTGTGGGCATTGTGAAAAATAAATTGATTTGTGATTGCTTGTTACAGGCTGTGTGCGAGGACAATAACGTTCAGTATGTTCCACCCAAATAATAGCGCTGCTGAAGCTTGCAGTATTATTTATTTGGTGCAGGAATGGAAATCTCGTATCAATTTACTTCTGTTTTTCACCGTTTAAGAAATCAATTGTATAGAGATGCATACCAAGATAGGGAAATCTGTAGGGATCAATCAAGACACCAGAAATAGCCGAATTTGTATATCCTATCAATCATATGAAATTCTTCAACATTGTTTTTAAATGTTACTTTTTATAAGTATCACTTTAATTTTTGAGGTTGTGGACTTGTACTTGTCCTACCTGGTTAAGGCATTATTTTATTCATGTACTTCACGCAAAATAGCAGATGAGAGAACAACCGGGTAATTTAGATAATAAGCTCTTCCTAGATGTGATGATATCGATTTCAAATCTTAGGTCTATTAAACATTGATAATACAAGTTTTTATGTTAACACGTTTTAATGAATTTTATATTATTTCAAGAAGGTTGCTTAGGTGCTAGCTATACTGAACTGTCCATGTCATTGTTCTAGTCTTATCTTAAAACCTGAATCATCCATTAGCATTATCCTAGATTGGTTTTAACAAAATGAGTTTATTATACAAGTTTTCTTTAACCATTTGCTTTTATAAAGAGCTATTTTTTAAAATTTATTTGCAATTTTTCGTAATTTTTCCTATTTTTTCTTGTATTTGTGGCCTCTTGAAAGAATGATATGGTAACCTTTTTTTTATAGATAAAGTATTTGATCTTCTTTGCATATGAGTAAATGAGTAAATCATCTAAGATGTCATGCCTTCATCTTATTTGAAATAAACGCTACTCCAAGCCTTCTCTTAATGTCTATTGTGCAATTTATCTCTTTTTTGAACATTCAATATCCATTTAAGCATTTTAATTTTGGCTATACTGATTTATTGTTCATCAAAGCATGTAGCTTTATATAGTGTATGATTTTAAGAAAGTGAAAGTTTGAAGTAAGATAAGTGAGTTTGTAACTAATAGTCTTAACCAAATAGAACTAAATTAGTAGAGAAGTAAATTTGAAAAACTCATCTTAAAAACAATGGACATGATGGTTATAAATAAAATGGTTATGGTGGAAAAGTTATCATGGCACAATAATAAATTTAGTAGAATTGATTATAGAGTAGAAAATAATGATAGGATGTTGTCAAAGCAATTTAGATGTTGAGGATTTATGTGAATTAATCAAAGAAGGAATAAAAAAAGGTAGCTTCTAATCTTGAATTTGTTGGTTCTTAAAACTAAAAAAAATGGAAGTTTAGTTAAAGATGGTAAAGATGTCATTAAAAATATGCAAACTCTTGTGAAACATTGTCATGTTCTTATCGTTGTTGAAGCTTAATATAGTTTAGGTTACAAGACACGTCATATTTGTTAGAGCACAACAATAAAATAAGGTTCCATTTTGCTTCATGCCTAAGAAATTTCAACTTTCAATTGAGCTTGTAGATTTGACCACAAGTCAACCATGACTTGTGATGTCGGTTGTGGTGAAATTTTTGAAAGATTATGAGTCATGGGTAGCTCATGGTGGCTCTCCATAGGTCATAGTACTAGAAATAGAGAAGAAAAATGAGATAGCTCAATCACGATATACACAACAAGGTGTGGAAGTGCAGACACATACAATGAGTTGTGGAAGTGTTGATCATGAGGTGATCATAGGTTGTGATGGTTGTTTTAGCCCTCTTATACCTTTTGCCTTTGAAAATTTGTCTTTCTTGAGTCCACCATGGGACATGGTGGCATTTGCAAAACAGACCACAACTAGACTACAAGTTGTGGTCCAAGAAAAATTTAGAAGTTGCAAATCACAAGTTATGGTTAGGTCATGACATAAAAAATATAACTTGTGCTAGGGTTATGACCCATTAAACACCAAAACATGGAAAAACTAAGCATTTTGAACCAATGTGGGGATGAATCTAATCCTTGGAAGGGTAGAGGATGTTGAAAATATCTTGTTGAGCTTCTAAGAGATAGAATAAGGTAGCAAACATCCCAATTACATCAAATCTTTTTAGAGATTCAACTTTTGCCATATGCACAATATAGGAAAAACATCATGAAATGCTCAATTCTCCTTAATTCACAACCTAAAATCATGCATGAGATGGACTTAAAACATGCTACAAATGTTTCTCAAGCTTCCAATGCTTGAATTAAGGTCAGCACACACAATTATGGAGCTTAGAACATGAGTTAATGAAGATGGGTGTTAAAACCTCTTTATACACATGAAAACCAACATGTAATTGAAACAATTAGAGATGTTAGGCTTGTATCTATTGCTTGGGAGAGTGAATCCCTTCAAGTACTAACATCAATCCTTCAACTAAAACATGAGATAATATGTAATTAACTTAAGAGAATATGGGAGAACCCAATTAAGAGAATAACTGCAAGAGAAGCATGAAATTGATGTGAAAACCTGAGAGAATTATTGTGAAATTATGCATGAGAAAATTTGAGAGAATGATTGAGGGGATTCACTCCTCGCTTGTAGGATGCATGCTTGCAAGAATATAAGAAAAGATAAAAAGGATTGAAGCTAGGAGAGCTTCAAGCAAAGCCCATAAAATTTGCACACACTTAAAATGGAGGAAGAGCTTCTTTTATTCAATACAAAATGCTTTTGGTAAGTACAAGGTTAGAGGTTTACCCTTATTTATATTTTTTCATGAAGGATTTTTCTCCATTTAGCACAGGCCCAGCATGAAGTCTCTTTGAACTCCTTTTCCATTTTTAGCAATGCTATCAACATATCCTTCTTCTAAGATTTTCAAACAACAACATTTGTAACTCCTAATTAACTTTAAACAATGGAAAGAAAACTACATCTAGCTACCTCTACTCTACTCAACATAGAAAAGGAAAATAGTTATGGAGTTTAAAGAGGGACCACACATTCACACTATTTCTAACATGCCCTTCTTTAGTGTGCAATGTGTAAGGATTATGGAGTTTGAGCTTTGTGGGTCTCATGCATCTTCTTCTTTAGCTTTGACTATCCTAATTGTCCTTAAAATGTGATCAATCTTGAAGGCTTGAAGTGGCTTTGTAAGGAGATCAACCAAATGATTTTGACTTGGCACAATTTTGGGCAAGATGTTATCTTCCTTTACTTCTTGCTTGATGAAGTAGCATATTATCTCCACATGCTTTGATCTCTTGTTCAAGACACTTCTTGGAGAGTTGTATGGTTGAAGAATTATTCACCATGAGATTAAAGGACAAGAAGACATCATAGTCCAATTAAATGAACAACTTTTTTTAACCACAAGATGTGCTGAATGTAATAAGCCATTGTCATAAAGTTTGCCTCCCATGATGAAAGTGCCAATGATGTTTGCTTCTTACTACTTAACTAGATGGGATTTGATCCATGAAAGATGATGCTTTTGGATGTAGACTTCCTTTCTTCAAGATCTCCTTCCCAATCTACATCCCAAAAGGCATGGAATTTGTCATCCTATTTAAGAAACTTAATGCCAAAATTAGTGGTTCCCTTGACATACCTCAAGATACGCTTGAGGGCATTTATATCACTTTGTCTAGGCCTTAACTACCTTGCATTAGAGCATCATCAGTGCAAGGTGACTGATTCACCCCCCTCCAAGCTTGGTTTAGCCTTCTTTGCCTATGATGCAATCGGGATTGACTCAAGTTCTATTGACAAATCTTTATTGCCTAGGCATTGATGAACCTCCTTAGTTACTTTGTGAAAACTAGAAATACCTAGGATGAGCTCTCACACATATTTGAAGCATAATTTTAATTTCATTTGGCTTGTGGCATCTAGTTTGTGTAAAGAGCTCTTCCTCCCTTGGATAAGTTGATTTCTTACCATATCTTGTGTGTGTTTTGAGTCGTCACTTTTGTAAGTGTAGCTAGACTTTGTCAGAGTGCTACCATGCTTACGTAGCCTAGAATAGTTTGGTCGATGCCAAGTCTAATGTTTGTGTAGTGAATAAAGTTTATGGGTTTTCCTTGTTCCATCATTAATGCCTTAAATATTAAATGAATAAAAACATTATAAAACATTAAAAACTATAAAAATATTTATTCAATTCTCATTTTCATAAGCTGTAATGATTCATCCTTATCCAAGGAGATCATGACCATATGAGATGATCTTGGACCATTGAGGTTGTGATTAAGAGCCATTTAATTACATTTTGTGTATGGTGTTGTACCTATATCCAAGAGGAGTTGCGACATAAGCATTGCACCTATCCCTATAAGGGATTGCGATGCATGTGTGTTTATGTTTGTTTTGTTTTTTAGAAATACAAAATTCATAAAAATTATAAAATATAAAATTATAAACATTCTCTTTATCTTCTACCATGGAAACACGTGTTTTCATCTGTATCATATGTATTATAATCTCTCTGTATCATCTGTATGGCAACAAGTGTTCTTGGCAATCCACTCAACATCATCTTTAAAGCTTACGATTGGATCACATTATGATGTATGATATATCCCATTGGTCCAAAACTAGTAGGACCCCTATCAAAGGCTTACATGTTTAAAGAAGAGAGTGGACTTAAACATAGAACTCTTGTAGCCACTTTTGAGAAGAAAGTTCATTCATTCTAAGGAACCAAGTCCTTGGTGCTTGCTCGAGTTCATAGAGTGTCTTGTAAAGCATGCATATCTTGTCTTCTTAGCTAATAAATAGTCTTTTTGTTAATTATGTCGATGCATTAGCATTCATGTAGCTATATTGATGAATCTATGTTGACATAGCCTAGGATGTGTTGACGCATTAATGTTGATGTAGTGGTCATAAATGCCTATATAAACTAACCATCTTATGCATTTATGGCATATGTGGCATTAATTATAGGAATACTATAAATAGAGTGCCTTATAAATCATGCATATCTTGTCTTCTTGCTTGATTAATAGTCTTTTCGTCAACTGTGTCAACGCATCAACATCAATGTAGATATGTCAATGCATTTATGTTGACGTAGCCTACAATGTGTTGATGTAGTGGTAATAAATGCCTATATAAACAAGTTACCTTCTACATTTATGGCTTTTGTGTAATTAATGGTAGGAAGACTCTTTTAGTTTAATTCTATAGAAATTAGAAAACAATCAAGGATTACTTACAGTGTGGTGTAAAATGATTGTTCGGAGTCCTTATTCGAGTGAATTATACCTAGATATATTGCATGAATGACAATAAAGATTGAGATTACTCCATATCATTGTAATACTTTGACTTAGCATAGAATTTATTTTCTATGAAATTAGCTTAATGTTTACTTTTCCTTGTACTTAGAATAATAATTTATCTTTATATGCATATGAGAATATGATGAACTTAGTATGACTAATCTTGAGCATAAACATGTATTGTTTGATAATCCCAACAATGCTCACTCTTAGTACACCTAGTAGTATATTAACTGAAGTTCTTGAGCCTAAGAGGATGAGCCCAATTTTTATTGATTATGCATGACAAAGGAGAGCTCATCCAAAAGATCCCTGTTATGATTTCTTCCCAGTTGTCCACTAAAGGAGCTACTTTGATGCATAAGCTTTAGAGTTCTTGATGAATTATGTTTATCTTCATTTGATTAAGTTAATTTTGGGAGTTTTCCCACGAAGAGTTAACCAACAAGTCATCAATAAAATAAGGGAAAAATGTCATGGAGCTATCTTTCCACATGCTTGCTATACCCAAATTCTCATAGCAAGTTTTAAAGGGAAGGCCTTTAAGTTATCTAGACTTGTGGCTCCGTATTTGACAACTTTGAAAGTAGGACATCATATGTGGGAAAGTTCTCTATGACATGATTATAAGCATAAGAAGGTTTTTTCTCTAAAATTTTGTTTTTGGGAATTTATCAACTTAGGGCATCTAAAGGTAATGACCAGGAGATACAAAGAGCAATGTAGTTTTCCTCTAGCTCCAAGAAGAATATATTTAACTGCTAAGACTAGAAAGGTCCATCAAATAGATGAAATAGATGTAGTCTATCTTAAGACAACCAAAAGAGAGGTAAATCAAGCTAAAGATGAAGCTTCAACATAATTAAAGAGGATTCTATCAATGAAGTTATTGGATGTAGTTTGTGATGCTCCAATCATCGACGTATGTAGATGGATGGAAAATAATAATCATCCTTTAGGTAGAAACCTCTCAAAAGAATATTTGGCCAAGATGAAAGAAAATTATTTTTATTGGAACTAGAGGAAGCAATACCAAATGAAAAGCTTCCCTTAAATAAAGTTGAATATGCTAGAGTCACAGACATGAGGAAAGCAAAAGTCTAGCATGCAAAGGAAAAAAGGAAGCTATAGAAAAAGCAACTACTAGAATAATAGAAATTGAAAGAACTACAACAACAATAGTTTTTGGAGTAACATAAATTGATAAAGCAACAATAGCAGAAGCTACAACAACAACAACAACAAGCTCATCCTCAACCCTTGACTTCCCATCAAGATACTTAATGACAGGAGCAGCACAGTTCTTTAGAGTAAAAGAAAAAGAAGGGCATATCATCCTTAGCCAGAAGTTACCTACAAAGCCAAAGACGAAAGCCAATGTGATCTTCCAGTATAACAAGGATGATCCACAAACTAAAAAACAAAAGCTCATGATGTCTTATCAAGATATGTCAAAGATTTTAGCCATTCTGATTAAAGATATGGAAGAAATAGCTAACAATCATATAGCTAAGCTTAAAGAGTTTAATGTGCAAAAAGAACATGAGACATCAAAATTGTAGGATGAACTGAAAAGCTCTATAGAGAAAAATGAACAACTCACAGTAATGATAACTATCAAGAAATCATTGCTAGAAAATAAAGAGCAAGAAGTAACTTGGATGGAAGAATGACTAGCCATGCTAAGTTTAGAATTAGAGAAAGCAAAGAAAGATAAGGCTTTAGATCACTCACACTTAGTTCTACTAGGGTTTAAGGAAATTATCACAAAAATGAATTACAATGAGAAATGGATAAGAGAGACGAGAGGTGAAATTACTGAAGTTTGAGAAAAATAAACCATATTTACGCACATGGATAGAAACATGTAGGAATTGTTTGATTTAGCTAGAGTTAAAAGAGAGCTATTACCTCAATACAAACAAGATTATTTGGATGTGATAATGATGGCAGTTACTAGGATCATGAATAAAACTACCAAGAAGAAGATAGAATTGGAATAATTTTGTGCTAGTGCAGGAGCTACTTTAACAAAAATAACCAATTCCATAATTGAATCAAGTTTGGGAGAAACAAGTGCCAAAGAAGTCTTAAAGAAGCTTAATGACACTAAACTAGATACAATGAATCAGGTTGTTAAGGTTCTTTTTAATCATGAAAGGTTATCTCAACAGCTATCAATTAAAGGGCTTCAAATTTAGAGAATAAGGAGAATTTATCAAGAGACCAAACAATAGTCAAACAACTTATAGCTATATGAGGACAATGTAAGATAAATGAAGCCTTAACTCTTATAATGGTTGTAATTGCCAATGGCTAATATATAAAGCCCAAAGTAGAAGTTAAAGCAGGGGAAGCTTTCAAAAAGGAAAATTGGAGTTAAAAAAGCTTGTAAAGACTATTTTATAATGGCATGTTCAATAGGTTTTATCTAGCTCTTTTAGCTTTCATCTCTTCATTAGTTAAATTGAATAGTTTTCCATACTTGTCATAGCTTAAATATTGCATAGTTACATTTGAATAAATTACTAGTTTTGCAATAAGTTATTCTCTATAAGCTAAGGTTTAGCTTGGCATAGTAACTCTAATTGAATAGGATAACATGTACAAGTGTTTGTTCTTAATCAATTTAGCATAGAATTATTTTCATCTTTATATGATTCTAAGCTTTATGAATAATTTTATTTCCTTGGTTTCTTATTCTATTTAGTAAAAAATTTGTGATCTGACTTTGGAAAATTAGCTAGCAAATGGCTTAGAAGAAAAGATTAACATTTTCTATAAAACTATTTATTCACTACTTCTATGAAAGATTTAAGGCTAGGCCTATAGAAAAGCTATTCAAATTCTATAGTTACTTTGAGAAATGGCTAAAAGAAATAGTTATTAGCTACATTTAAGATAAAAAATTTCTATGAAGATTCTCTATTGTTAAAAATATTCAACCATATTTATCCCAAGTGTACCAACAAAGGTATTTGGAGGTATCTGTGCCTTGGTGGTACTAGAAACTAGTAGCCACCTTAAACAAGTAATCACAATAAGTTGTTTCTTATGGTAAGGTTATTGTTCTACTAAAACACATCCTAATATTTATTTTCTTAGATTAGATACCCTTCACTTTGATGCCTATGTGGTATTCTTACTATCTCTCTAATCTAAATTATTCTTCTAGTAGCCAACAAGGGTTCTTCATCATCAAACATTTCATAGTCATAATTATTATCCTTGTCTTTATCTACATGATCGTAACAATCTTGTCTATGCTTTCTTTTGTCCCTTCTATCCTTTCTTTTGTCTCTATTTTTGTCTCCATCTAGATCCTTGCCAAGATATCTATCATGGTTTCTCCTATCATGATCATCTAGATTTCTCCTACGATGATCATCAAGTTGTTTACTTCAAACCCTCAGTGGAGCTTTACCTCTATACCTACATTCATCTTTGTTAGAGCTAGATGAGAAAGAGGAAGAGAAAGATGATGAACTAGGAGAAGCACCATGGCTTCTATGTCCCTTCCCATAATTGTTCCTTGATTTGTCTCTTCTAGATCTATTGGAGGTCATAGGCCTTAGGATCCTCCATGTTCTAGGACATGTTTCATCCCATTTAGAACTATCTATGATAGCTAAATGTAGTCTTTAAATGTAGTAAGAATTTGTATAAGCACATAAGACTCTTTTTTGCAATGGTCCACTCCAATTTTCTTCAATATGAATCCCATCATTTTCCATGCTAGTATATTTATCATGTGATATGCTATCAATTCTATGTAAAGAAAAGGCATGTTTTTAGTCAATAATATGTGTACATGACTTAAAATATTAAAAATTCCTAAAAGATAAATCCTTGATGCTTTTACAGCTATCATTTATGATATAACTAATGTAGATTACTAATACCATTCCTAACAATGGTACCAATGATAAGCAACAAAGTAAACCCTATGTTCAACCATATAGATTACAAGCATCCAAGCACAACCTAGTTGAATCCTATATATGGAACTAGTATAATATTTAGATAGTTAAATGTGAGATTGTAGGTTGCTATCTTTCCAACTATAGTCATAGTAACAATTAATGTATATGGTTAAGTATACATAAGGTACATGATGATTGATGTTATTTGGTCATGAACTAACCTAATTAATAATAAATTAATTAATTATTTAATCTAATTAATAATAAAATTAAATCTTAAGCTATCCTATGATGATGATTGTCCATTCCCAACTTGTCATACATATTCTAAACTCACATACCCACTGATGAGACGCGAATTGCACAAGCCACGATATCACATCCCCTGCAATATCGCGTACACGATATCGCGTCATTTCCTGCGATATCGCATACGCGATATCGCGGTCCGTCGCCAAATCTATAAATAAGAGGCGGCACTCCCCTCATTTCCAATCAGAATAGGCTAAGTAGCGAAGCTCTGGCGGATTGATTACCCTAGAGATAGAATATTTTCCATGTGCCCGCAGTAGGAGTCCCCCAAGTGAACGGTTCTTTATTTGAGCAACTTTGTACCTGAACACAAGTTGTGTATGGCAATAAAGACGAGCTTTGTGGATAAACCTTGTAGTACATGGATAGGTTTAATTAATGTTATTTATTGCTTTCCTAGTAACACGGCATGAGTACGACTTGGTTACGAGCGTTGACGAACGTGTACGGCTAGCCAAGGAATCGGCTACTCATCGCGATTAGATTCTCTCACCCTTTCCTCCTAGAATGTGGGACAAGTACGACTTGATTACGAGCATCTACGGATGTGTACGGCTAGTCAAGAAATCGGCTGCTTGTCACACTTAGGTTAGTTAAGTGCCTCAGTATGACCGCTTCGAGCACGTGCGTTACGTGTGGTAATCCCAATAATGATTAGCGTTTGGTAGCCACAATTGCACAGTTCAGGGTGTGTACAACAAGTGGGAATGGATGTTGACGCTAGGACTTAGTGCTGTAGTTAGAGTTAGTTTTAGTCTCTCAACCCTTCACCCTTTAGCATAGAAGATAAACCGTAAAAGACCAAAAAAATCATATACCTCGGACTTACTTAACCATACACCGTGACAACAACAAGTAAGTCTGGGAAGACAACGATTAATTAACCCCAAGTGTTCCTTGCGGCGTTTAGGCATTTAGTCTGCGACGTTCGATCGGATCGCGCGTGCTACGCTCGTTTCGTATGGTTGAGTGTAGGGGTACCTCACCACTCATCACCCACTATTAGAATTACTAAATGTTATACTACCAAGTGAACCAAGCAAAAACATTGCTAGAATTACTAAGTGAATATGTTAGAAACTAGCTACACTTGTTTGACTAATGATTAATATGTATGAAAATGTAAATATTAAGATAAGTTGCATGAAAAATAAATTGCATTAAAAGCTAATTCTATTCTAAGTCAAACTACTACAACGAATAAAAATTAATCTTAATCTTATTATTGATAATGTATTATGTCTAGGCACAATGTTAGCTGAATAAGATGTCATATACAGTCAACTAAAATTTATGCTATAGGTACTTGATAACTATTTACTAAGACTATGGAAACAAACTACAAAATTTCAGCTATACTAGTAACCAAATGATACCTAAACACACTAGGTGAATCACATTTATAAGCATCTACTATGACTACATCGATGTACATGCATTGATGAAAAAAAAGGCTTAGTTGACTAAGCAAAATTAATGCATCAATGTAAACTAAGCCCTTCCAATATTGCACTTTTATTTTTCAACAAAAATAAACAAAAAACATCTTTCATTCTTCTTCAACTATAAACATGAGTCTGGTTTAGGTTGAAACCCTTCTCTCTTCTATTCTTCTTCAATTTCTAATGGATTTTTGTGGTTCAAAGGTTGTTTGTAAGTTGGTCTAGGAATGATGGCAATTTTAGAAGTCTTGGTTCAAGATTTAGTGAAACCAAGATGTAGTTGAATTTGAGTTGGTGCCTTATTATGATCATTTTCATTTTTAGATATATCAATTAATTTGGTAGTTAGTCTTTATCTTTTTTTCTTATTTATATTTTGGTTTAGTATGTATGATTATGGGTCTAGATTTTTGGGACAATTAGAATTTAGATACCTTATGAAAGCATGTATAATCTTGTCTGTATAGTTTGGTCATATCACTATAATACAATTTTATGCTTCAAAGATGAATTGATTAAATGGTATTGATATATTCATAGAGAACTGAAAGATTACCAAGACTACAATGAATGTCTTGCAATTCCCTATGGATCATATGGGACTTATTTACCATGCATTTAGCTCATAATCTCATTGTTACCTAAATATTGGAAAGATTTTGTATTTTTGGAAACTTGTTATTAGAATGTAAGTTGCTTTAGGGTCATAGCCTAGTTGTAATAAGGTTTGGAAGGGATCACAAGTTGTGTTGTCCTTGTGCTCTAAGATTTTTGGTTAAATGTGGAATGAAATGTGATCATGGTAAAGAATAGGAATAGATGCAATTTATAATTGATTCAAAAAAAAATTGCAATGAGCCAAGATCTGAGCTTTCAAAGGAAATGTCTAGAAAGTGAAGAAGACATCTAGGAAGATGTGGAGATGTCTCTCCTAGACCTAAGACATCTCAAGTGAGGCATCTCTCCTAGATTGAGACATCTCAAGTGAGATGTCTCTACCCAAGAGGAGATGTCCCATTTGTACTATAGATGTCTCCTAGGTTGATAAGATGTCTCTCCTGCATGTTGGAGATGACAATGAGACATCTTCAGAAAGCATAGAGAGATAACCTGTATGACCAAGAAAACTTCTGAGTTGATCATTCCAAGTTTGGAAATAGCTGTAAAAGATGAAAAAAGGATGAAAACAGCTAAATATCTTCTATTTGAACATAGGGAAAGGTTTCTAGAATTCTTGTCTTCAATTTCCAATAAATATTATATGTGTTTTAATTTTTTAAGATATGAGAGGAGATTGAGACTATCATGATAGCACATTATGAGAGTTCATGAGTGGGTATGTAGCTCTAACGTCAATTGTATGTGTGTTTGACCTTGTATCTCATGTACATTTCATGTTTGGATCTTAGTCCTATGTTTGTGAGAGAGATATCATTCAATTATGACTTGCATTAAGGACAATCATTATGTGGTTGTAGAAGCTCATGCTCTACAATGTCAATGAATGTATGAATAATTTGTATTGTTGTGAGTTGTGGAAACATTGATTTGTAATCTTATTACATTAATTGAAGATAGCTATTTTCTTATTTTCTAGCATATCAAATTATCTTTCATAATAACTAGATTTAGTAGGCTTGAAGGATTTAAAACCAATGAAGTGATCCTACTCTAGTCTTAGCTAACTAGCAATGATGGCCCTAACCATACCACAACTCATGTTCAACTTACATCAAGAGAGAAAAGGACAAAAAGTAACAATCTAGTTGCAATGGTTAGTAAAATTCTTGTTCAAATCCTAGTTTGTTAAGATGTGGTTATGGGTTAATTTATTAAACTTGGGCTAAGCCTAAAAGGTATATTTAGGGTGTTATTGATCATTATTATTAACATATGAGATATGGTTTGTATCCTAGAATACCAAGTACTTGGGACAAGAAAACAACATATGCAAGTATGGTATAGTGTATATGACTCTACATGATGCATGTGATATCTATGTATGCATCTATGTAGGGAATAGGTTGGTTAATTACATGAGTTAAATTGGCTTAAGCCTAGAATGATATGATATTAAAGATGATGCATGTAGTATAGGTTTCATGTGTTCTTAAGTTTAGGGTAAGTTCATGATTAATACATGTAGCATACCTTTGCTATGATCATTAGGATAAGCACAGAATCATGGATAATGCATGTAGCACAAATTACTTATGACTCTTTCGTAGGTGAAGTTGACATGAGAAAGTAGAGTGGTTGGTGGTGAGGCACCATGGAGATGGAAAGGATGATCCCTATTGAGATGAATCAACTCCTATCTTTGGTTTCATCCTAGAAGTAGAAGAGCATAGTTATGAACCCATGATTGGAACAGGAGCTAGGAGAATCATGGATGAAGTCTAGATCTACCCTCCACAAAGATAGTGTCTTAGGGCTATAGTTTAGCAAGCAATAGCACTAGTAGTAATAATAAAGAATAATTAAAAAACTTGCATAAATGTAATAGAGATAAGTACTCATGAAAATGAATACATGCTTACATTAAGTATGAATGTATCAACTACCACAAGGATTAATGAATGATCATAAATTGGGGCATAGATTTCTAGTTGAATTGAGTACAAGTTATTTTGGAGCATAGGTTATTACTTGAGTTTTTTCAGTCCTATATGGTAGTGATTTGTATTATTAGAGATAAAAAGTAGAATAGGGTCCCTCTAATCTTATTGCAGCAAAAATTTTAGCTTAGTTAAAGTTAATTTTGACCACCACGAGTTGACCATGAGTGTCTAGAAGGTTATGGTCTACAATTCTATGAATCTTGGTATTTGACCACCAATCTAGGTAGCTAACCATGAGTCATGGTTGAGTCATGTTGTTTTACAATGAGCCCAAGCTTACCAAAAGTCATGATAAATGTTTTGATCTCAATGATACCTTTTGTACTTCAAATTTTTTCCCATGAGTAGACCATGATTCATAGCATTGTTGAGAAAAAACCATGAGTCCTGATAAGGTCATGGTTGTTTACCAAAAGTCATGTTGAGGTCATTGTCACTTGAAAATATATTTTTATTTCCCACAAGTCATGGGGGAGTTGTGAAGTTGTGGTGAAGTCATGGTCTTGCAAGAAACAAAGAATGATGCTGAAACAAAAGTTTAAAGGTAATATGAGTAGATATGAGGCTTGACACTTGAGAATAAAGAATAAAAACATGTTATATAGTCTTTGAACATGGTGAGGCAAGCTTGAATTAGAAGATAACCATTAATTAAGCCTTAAATTCAACATATGTATGCGAAATGTGTAAAACTAACATAAACATGTATAAAATCTTGAATATACACTTAAATAACTTCAAACGTTTTTAGAAACATGAGACAAACATGAGGAAAGACTCTCAAAATCTAGAGAAGATTGGAATAAGCACATGCAAAGAGATTTTATGTGCTTTTACATAAAATTAACATAAAAGGGGTTGCAACCCTTCATCATAAACATAAACAAGAGAGAAATTAACTTGAATCTACAAAAGGGGAGTGAATCCCTAGAAATAGGACATAAAACCACCTCTAAATTCTTCAATTCTTCAATTCTTCAATACTAATATGAGAAAACATGCATTTAACTTTATAAACTTGAGAAAACATGAAATTAAAATATGCATGTAAGAAACATGTGAGAATGTATGAAAAGTGGGAAATTATGAGAGAAATGCTTATAAGAACTTGGAAGAAGAACTCATGAAATGGGATTCACTACTCAAATTGAGAAAGCCATGATACAAGAATACAAGAAAAGAGAAGGAAACTTAGAAGAGATTTTCCAAGCTCACAAATCTTGCATAAAAACACTTAAGAATTCAAGAAAGGGAAAGCTTCTATTCATTTCAACTTAAAATGCAAGGCAAGTTACAATGGGAGGGGTTCACCCCTATTTATACTTTTCGTGAAGAATTTATCTTTTTGGAGCATGGACCATACATGAAGGCTTTTGACCCCTTCTTACTCTTTTTAGCA
This sequence comes from Gnetum montanum, assembly GCA_015680685.1. Classification (NCBI taxonomy): domain Eukaryota; kingdom Viridiplantae; phylum Streptophyta; class Gnetopsida; order Gnetales; family Gnetaceae; genus Gnetum; species Gnetum montanum. The sequence continues at coordinate 21,761 of MNCI01036720.1, read as the reverse complement.
ATTTGTTCAATCCATAACCTTCTAAGACCTTTTTTTCTTCAAACAAAGATACATGACTCCTAATGCATCAAAGTAAACACATCAATATCAAAATAAAAACTACCACTACTTCCTACTCTACTCAACATCAAAGGAAATATAGATGAAGGAGTAATAAGGAACACATTTACACTATTTCTAATAGTTATGACTTGGTCTCAACTTAGTTATGCATTAATATGGTTCAATCTATGAGTGCAAGTCTTGGAACATGTTATGCTTGATCACAATATACTTGGCTTAGTTCAAGACTAGATATGTTGTGTTGCATAATTGATGATGCTTGGCTTAACTTGAAACAATGCTTAGTCATAATTCTAGAGTGATGATATTGATATAGTTGTTATGTGCCTATGCTTGGGTGTGGACCAACCTTGATGCAAATTGTTGTAATCCTATTCCTCTCCTTTAGTGTAAAGTCTATTAAGCCATTCACAAGGGAAGTGTAAAGACTTAATTTATACTAATTATATCTTATGCAAGTGACGGAGTTGAGGGCACTACAGATTAGTAGGATTGAGGAAGAGGATGGAGGCTTGGTTCCCTTATATATAGTGGTACTTTTGTTCTTATTATTAAGAGAGGCGATTATATTTGCTCATGGTATAGATAGTTGTTGAGCTATGACTAAATAGTTTGACTGATGTATATAATATTTATATTGTGCAAAATTGCCTTAGAAATATATACCTAGATAAGATGTTTCTTTGGTTAACTTGGACTGGTGAATGTTGGTTTTGATGTTTATATGTACATAGTAGCTAGTTGTGGTTGTGTTTATTTCTAATTCTGCTTATGTATTTGAGATGGTATAGATCCTTCCACTATGATTTACAATTCATTATGTGTGCATGAGAACTTATTTTTCCTTTTAAGTTTGCTAAATAGTCCCATCCTAAGCTTAGCTTAGGAGAGACATCTAGGTTACATAATTACTATTGAAACAACAATTCAACATTGAAGCAACATTCATCACCAATGCATCAATTCTTAATTTAAATTAATTTTTTGTTTAATTATCATTCAATGTAATTTCTAAGCATTCTCTCATGTTCATTAACATCATAGACTCAAGTTTAAAGCATTAAATCTTGTGCCTTGACTCGATTTCATCTTGAACTTTTCAAATTCCAATTTCTATTATTATTTCACAAGTTACAACTTCTTTGCAATCTACTATAGCCTCCACTATGACTTGTGGTATCAACATTTTTGTAGTTTTGTGAAGACCATGACTCATGGTCAACTTGTATTAACTATCATGACCAAGTTGTGAGTCATGACAATCATTGGAAGTTGTGACATCCACTTTGACTTGACTACTAGTTGTAGTCATCACCATGATTGCCTCCATGAGTCGCAAATTAACTCTACTACAAGTCACTATCAATTTGCATTTATAGCAGAAATCTCACTATTACCTCTACTATGAGCTATCATAGTTTGCATAGAAACATAAAAAATGCAGCTCATTTTTATTAATTAGCTTGTTGAGTCTCAATACACCACCAAAATCACTCTTAGACTTTATATCAAACCAATATGCCACAAAGAGTTGGTCCGTATTAGAATCTCAATAGCAAGGGAATGACACTAGGTACCTCTGTTGGTGTAGCGTATCAAAATTGTATATGTAAGTAAAAGCCTATAGGACACTATAAGGTTAGTAGTGAGTAGGCGTAAACCTAGTGTTGTCAAATGGTTAGGCATTATTATCAACAACAAACAACCCAAGATTACCCCCATAACTATGTGTGACAAAGTGAACACTTTAGAGACTAGAGGAACTTATGTACTTTTCTTCACTTGCTTCTATTCTATCACTGGTTGAGTGGCATCTATTATGCACTACTTATAAAGTAAAGGTACACGGTTTGGGCCAATCTAAGTCCTTACCTAAGCTAATAGATAGGGGCATGTATCTTAACCTATAGAGCCTCTCAATATCATAGATTTATGAATCTAGTCATTGGAATCCATGGTCAAAAAAAGGAAATGATATAATCAACTCCTGGAAAAGAAACAACATTGAGGATCCAAGTCATGAGTAAGGAAATAAGGTGAAACCATGAATAGTAAGGCAGAGCCAACTAGCATTCATTGTTTGTTCTTACTAGCATTCAATCCTTTCTTTTGCTTGACTTATGATTAATGTATGTGTGGTGAAAAATTTGTGTATCTTGTATCATGTGGAATTATTGCAACTTACCCCCTCACCAACCCACAGATATATTGATTAGGATCATCTAGCTTACTATTGTTAATTGATGTGGATGTATGAACTTACAATGGCATCAGTATTTCAACTTAGGAAGGAAGGGAGGCATAGAGGTAATCTTCCCAAAAGAAGAAAGTTAGTTTATATATCTAAGCATATTCTTCATCTTTTATAACATATTCGTTAATCCTTAGCCTTTGAGGAGCTATCAACAGGCAGCTTTTATGTTCAAGCCAAAGGATAAATAAAACCGTTAGTTTAGGTTTAAAGTGATAGTAGGGCAATCAATGCATGTTGGCCAATAGCGCCCCGCCACAATTGACCATCTAAACTAACTAAATTATAACCCTATAAGATGAGTACAAAGCAAGAAGTGATAAGCACTAGTTTTATGGCATGAGTAGGGATTAGCAAGGTGTAATACAGGGATTATTGAGCACAATATAAAGAAACTACAAAAAACTCACTGCTAGGTATGGGAGGTACACTAACACATCCTCATTCTATATTATATGCAATCTGTAAAATTGATTTTTAACATTTGTCATTGTTAAATCTTTATATTATTATCCTTGTTACATTCATGAACTCAATACATCTTGTATCTTTGTAAAAGGTTATGGGATAAAACTCCAAAATCATTTTTTAATTATCTTTGATTTGAAAAACCCTCTATTTCAAACTAGGAAAATGAGAAACCTATTTTTTATGTATATTATCTAATAATGTTTTCAATGAAATATTATGAGTATGTATATATATATAATTTCTATCCTCCAATAACAGGCTTCAAGCACTGTCCAAATCCTAGGAATAATACTATCACTATGCATGTAAACTATCATTTTTACCTTCAGCAAAGGATTAAGCCATGAAGGCAAAAATCGAATAGCCATGCGAACTCAGGGCAAGGGCATTTTACTTTAAGAAAGGAGGAAAAAACCAAAAATTTGCAAATCCAACCAAATATTTCTAGACAGATGTGGAAAGGAATGCATGGGAGCCACATGCACCAACCCATAGCAAGCAACAGGAGTAACTACGAAGTGACATAATGATCCACCATGCAACTGGTCTTATTCAAATCTACACGAGTATTAACCATTCTTTTTTTGTCTGCTAAAAGACCCTAAATAATTATTGCCTTTGAAAATGACGCTGCTTCTAAACGCAATTATGAAGGAACCATTTTATTAATCACACTCAATTGACTACCAACCGGTTCAGTTATGATGCCTGACCCAACAGATGCAGACAGCATATACCCTTTTGATTAACTTTAGTTAAAAGACGGTGCAAAGAACAAAAGCTGGGCTTTCTACTTCAAATTATTAAAAATTCTTCATTTCAAATTTGAATCACTACGCTGACGAATTTTCATGTGAGTTTTTTACGCCCATTAAGGAAACTGAACTGACCCAAACCCCATCATCCTTGTTAAGGAAGCTGAAGTAACTCAGCCTGCACAAACAATTTGTGAACAAAAAACAGGTCACAGATATATGCTCTGCTGGTCTGGTGAAGAACTTGGACAGCAAGCACTATAATCCTTTTTGGGTTACCTTTAAACCGAGGTTGGGACACTTTTGACTCAATATATGTGTATCTTTGACTGGAAAGTATGCTTCTGCAAATTTGAATGGAAGAAAGGCTGAAAACAGTAAAGCCAACTGTCAAGATGGGTTCTGCAGCAACAGAAGAGTTACAGATGGCAATGGCAGAAAAAGCAGGACAGGGAACACATGGGTGGGCCCCAAAATTAATCAGGAGAGATGCAGTTTGGTAAGCACTTGTCTATATTGCAATACATCAATGTCGGGTAAGGAACAATCACAGTGGCCCTCTGAACATTGTTGAGCACCTGCCTTTACCAAGCTGTCAGAGTGTGGCAGCCTTTGAGAAGTGGAATCATTTACAGATCCAATTTAGAATCCACATTGTTCACTGATGCATTCCAGATTTAGAGTCCCAAAACCCAGAGCCAACCAGACAGAACTGGTTAATCCTGCAAACCCTGAAAACTTTCATAGGATTCTATTTTTTCACTTTTGACCGTGGTTTAAGTAGGCATGTTTAAACATTTCAGGCTATTGTTTAAGTAGGTATGTTTACACATTTCCCAAAACGCAAAACCCAGAGCCAATCAGATAGAACTGGCTAATCCTGCAAACCCTGAGAACTTTCATAGGATTCTACTTTTCCACTCTGGACCGTGGACTGAACTGGTTAATCCTGCAAACCCTGAGAACTTTCATAGGATTCTATTTTTTTCACTTTCATAGGATTCTATTTTTTTCACTCGTGACCGTGGTTTAAGCATGTATGTTTAAACATTTCAAGCTATCGTTTAAGTAGGTATGTTTACACATTTCAAGCTAAGTACGGTTATGAGGTGCAGTGAATTGAACAGATGGTACAGCTTCTGTACACGTTGAATTGCTCTTTGAAATGTGGTTTGGTTTGGGGAAATGTAAAGAGAGGTTCAAAAAGAATGCCCAAAAGCAAATCTTTTTTATGGACTCCTGAAATGTAAGGAAGATACAGAGATTATATTTCATATGTATAGAAGAATTGCGAATATTTGCTTCAGAGGCTATGACACTTGCCCTTGAACAAGCTTTTATAGTTGATAGAAATAGCATGCCAGCAAGACCCTGTTAAAGTAAGACTGAAAGACCTGGTAAGTAATCCTGCGATCAAGTTGTTCTGGTATCATTGTTATATTTAAGTATGATCATGCTACGATCACAGTATAATTATTCCGTTTAACATAAACTACGCAACAAAGTTGAAAATAGTAAATTAAGCATGTCTATTAAACTTTTCAGAATCTAAAATGAAAATTGGGATCTATCGTTTGTCGTGAATTGCAAAATCTGCATGAAGCACATCATTGCGTCACCCAGAAAAAATTAAGTTCAATTTAAAAGGCTGGAGAGAAGTACATGTATCAATAACTAATCTGATAAATATCAATCATGGTGATGATTATTAGACCTTCAAAACAAATCTTTTCTTACAAGTATCATATTGATGGCATAATAACATTAACAAAACTTCTAGGCTGTCTATATTCTTGCCTAGCTTCTTTCCATGTTAAATGTCTGAGATTTTTTAAAACCAGATGCCCATCAATAGGCTTTCAGATTACAAATATAGCTTGATTCCACAGAGCCCATTATTCTCCTTTGGCTGCCCAATGGAGAGCTGAGTGCGAATATACAGTTTAACACCTCAGCCATGAAGACGCATCCAAAAGCATATTAGGTCAGAACAAGTATAAAATCCAGAGATCCCAGAATGTGCAGCCTCTTGAACATAAGCATAAAACTAGTTCATTAATCAATTTGCTAATTCATAATATGTCATAAAATTAATCAACCTTCCAAGCATAAATCAAAAGACTGTACTGTGAATTGCTGCTGTCATTACTGCTGCTACTGCTTCTACTGATACCCTTTTCAATGGAGCCCATACTGGAGTTCAGCTCATGCTCTGTGCTAGGATTCTCAATGATGGCAGGCTTGAAAATGAAAGTAGCATGCCCTAATCTAGGATTAAACAACCAGTCATGAACATCCCAGAAAAACTGAACAGACAACCCATTCACATTCAGAGTTTGGTTCCCCCTAAACTTCCATGCAAGCCTTTTGACAAGAAGAACAGCCTTGCCATCAATCTTTATTTTCAGCTCTGGGCCTCTAGGACCAGAAGTTTGGCACTCAATCACAATTTCATGAACTCTATCCTGAGATGCATCATTGCTGAGCCTTGCCCGGGAAGTAAAAACCCTTCTTCCAAACACATGCTCTTTCCTTGAAACCAGAGTGGCCTCAATACTGGGTTCCCTAGCCTTGGACTTCTTCAAGGCCTCTTTCCTGAGATCTCCAACCAGCAAAACAACTTCATCATCACACACTACAGCAACATAGAACCCTTCCTGGGGCTCAGGCCCACAGGTGAACTTTGCAGAGCCCAGATCCCACCAAACATCCACTTTTTTGCCATTGATTTCAAAGGCCTTGCACCCATGCTTCCTCCAGAAGTACCATGGCTTGAGTTCCACTTTGCAGGCAGAGTGTGCACATGGATCATCCACTGAAACACACAGGCCATGCCCCATTGCATTCTTGCACCAGGTTACAGTAAGAAATCGGCACAGGCCTGCCAATTTGGTCCTGTAAATGCATGTTACAAGACTCTGTACTGGTGGAGCTGCAGCAGCTTTATTAGTCTCTCCAGTAAAGCAGGAAGGTATAGGATCAGGCATGACTCAAACCCAAGAAACCAAAACACAGGCTACGAAGCCTTTCTTCTTCCTTCTTGCTTCTTTATTGGTATTACCAAGTTTTATGATCAATGCAGTTCGGAAGCCCTTTTTCCACCAATCTTTGCCTTAAAGCTTACTCCAGAACACAGATGTCTTTCAGCACCCACCCAAGATTCCATTATTTGCACTCAGGATAAGGTAACTTTGACCTAAAAACCCTCTATGTAGAAAACCACTTGCTGTACATTCATCAAGGTTTAGCTCAAAAAGCGGTATCGCTGTTTCAAGCTGTTGTCCTTGTCCTAAAAGTATAAAAGCTGATCATTTTTACAATCACAAAACAGAAACAACAACAGCATTTTGGCACAATATTACTCAGCAATGAAGGTTCGAACAAACCTAGTGGCGTCAGCACCAGTGCCCTGTACCGTCAGCCATTCGTCTTTACAGCCCAAATTTATTTTTAAAAAAACTTCAAAAATAAAAATCCACTCTAGCTCGCAAATCCACAAGTTCCTCTTTCCTTATCAGACAATTACATTTCCTTGCAGGCACGCAATGCGCATTCTTCTTCAGAGGCCAGACTTGCCCTGACGGCCCCTCTTGCTAAGATCTAAAGCAACTCTGTAATCAAATCGATCGACCTAGGTCACCAACTTCTTCCAATCCTGAAACCCACAGCAAAAATGCAAATGAGCAGAGAAATATTTCAACCTATTATTTAGATATTACAGCTTTCTGAACAGAATCTTAAAACACCCAAAATGAGATGAACCTGTAAACAAACGAATCTCTTAAACCCACAAAAAAATGAATCTAAATCTTTCGGATAAAACAAACAAGACCCACATAAAACCTAAGATTCGGAACTCTGAATGCTATACATGGCTCCATTAGCCAATACTAGAATGGATATTACGGTAGCAAGGCAATAGCATATGCCCCTTCAAAACAGTTTATCCTTACCTGGAACTAAAAACTCTGAATACCCCGGATCATGCAGGAAGAGCTGCATTTTTCTAACTGGCTCCCATCGTGGAGGCAATGCCTTGGTTTTTGCCCCAAATCATTTAAACCGTTCGAATACAGTGCTCTTGATATCTTTCTCGTGAGCCGAGATTTAAACATCTGGTTTTCTGTAGTCTTACATAGAGATACAGTGGTTTACAAGCTGGTATCCTGACGACCGGAAAATCTGGATTCTATGATATTCTAGTTGTTAGACTCATCCATCCACTTCATGTTCCAAGGCAATTTTGTACGGTTTCTAATGTTTTTCTTAGCAAATTTGTGAATATTATGAATTGATTATAAAATATTTTTATCTTTATAAATTCCCTAATTCCTTACAAAAATTTGCAACATTTGGATTTTTCAAATTGTACTTGCCTTGAATCATCGGGAATATCTTTGAGGGTAACGATATCATTTATAATCAAGGTGTTATGTGTAATGAAATTCATGGTTTTCAAAAAGACGACACAATGGTATCCAGCCAGCTATAGCTTTGGTAAATGCTAAGATATGGATATAAAGAAATTTTATACCTGTTAAAAAAACATAATTTGCGTATTTTAATATATTAGTTAATGATGGAAATAATCTATATTTAATGATATACATGGATAGACGATGGAAGCTTAACTAAGTTTTGTACTTGGTGATCTTTGACACACTAGTCATGTCCAGCCTACGGCACATGGAAATTTATATGTGAGTTTTAACTTTAAATATTCAAATGTCATCCAAGAGGTTACCTTCAACTAATTTGAACTTACTACTTAAAGGAACCTAATGAGTTGTACGATTATCTGTCCATATAAGCTTATTCGGCAATTCGAGGCACACAAACTCACCATATGCCTTATGCACGACTTACCAAATGACATGTAGTTATCTTTATCATCGTGCCTGATCTTAACAAAATAAGGTTGACTACATTAGTTCAATTTTATCATTGGTTTCTATGTAATCAATTTTGTCATTGGTTTTTATTAAGAGTTAGATACTTGTATGTAAGTAGGTATGTATATGTATATATATACAATTTTTGTTGATGATGACGGTTAATAAAAAGTTTGAAAAGGATGATTAATAATGTTTCCAATAAGAATGAAGACCCTTTATAGATAAATCAAATTAATTTGAGAGTAATTTGATTGACTTATGTAGTTTTGACTTTTGATCTTTTAGATAGGATAATTTTAGAATGTTTGAAATTTTGGAGTATGAGAAAATGAGTTATTGAAATCTTGATAATGCATGTAATATGATGATTGCTTAATAATTTGCTTACACTGTGTGACGATGGATTGATAATTGAAAATAAAAGTTGATACCAATGATAGTTGTGTAAATGAGAGAAGAGAGAAATATAAAGTCTTGAAATTACACAAAAAATTGTACAACTTTATTGCCTTCAAGTCAAGTATATCATCGTATGGCATTTTTTTTTGAAGGGAAGATAACCACTTGACAATTGAGTATCCTAACCACTTGTCCTACACACCTAGATGCTCATGGTATGACCTTTGTTTATATAGAATTTTCAAAGAGCCATACTTGAGGTTGATGAAAAGATATTTTCCACTAATAATAATGAAGAAGAAAATAAAAAATAATGAAGAATTGGTGTTAAAATCAATCAAATCTATCCATGAATTCATAAGTTCCTAATAAAACTTATTTGATAATGATATACATGGCTTTGATTCCTTCGATTAATATTAATCTAATATCTCTTGCATTTAGAATTAATAATATAACAATTTCTTCATATCATCTTCAATCTTCTTTTGCATATCTTTTTTTGTCTTTCTTTATATTATTTTTCTCAAATTGTAATGTGAAAATCTTTTTTGATAAGCTCATTATTTAATCTTCTTTAAATATGATCAAACTATTATGAATAATATGAAATTCCATGTCATGGTACTATTAGTCATAATGAAGTAATGCTAATTCATTATGTAACTAAGGTCAATGCTATGTAAATGTAACATCCTCCTCACCAACATTAGCTAAAAAGGTATTACATAAAGACCAACACCATGTAAGCAGCTAGATACAATGACACTAACAAGACATGGAAGTGAGCATACATGCAATCATAATATAAGTGTGAAAAATATACTATCTATTAAACAAAAGAAAAAATATAAATGCTAAAAAATAAATCTCCAATATATGACATAACATTTATAAAATAATGAAGGTACATAACATATCCATGAATCCATACAACATCTGATAGAGTCAATAACTAATACAAAGAAATAATGTGAATAAGTCATCTATTTATTAAGCATACTATATCAAGCATCCTCTAACTATGATAATGAGCTCCTAATTCCTTCTACATCAACACTTGAAAGAAAAGAAGCCATCATCTATAATAGTCTCCCTTAGACATAGACCCTAAGAGTTTATCTTGTTTTGTTGCTTAGCCCATCTATGATGTCTCAATTGCTCCCTTTAAAAAAAGCCATGGCCTAGGCACCTATGCAATATTGAGTAGTATATACCCAAGGTTGTATCAAAAGATTCATAATTGCCTTGTCTCTACCCTTGAATCTACTTTCTCATATCAGACACTCAAGAGTATGTCTGGTATTTATCATTAAACACCTCCAGTATTTTACTTTACCTCCAAATGGAGTTTGGTTTTAAGGATTGGTACTAGATTTCTACTTCTTTCATAAGTATTCGTGGGAACAACTTGAACTTTTTCTAATTGTACTCTATGTTTTGCATAGTGTAGGCAATATCAAAGGCTTGAAAATGATATTGTGAATTTTTTTTATAACCTTCCTGATGAGTGGCGATGTACCCCTATACTCAACCATACGAATACGAGCATTACATGCACGATCCAGTTGAACTCCGTAGACTAAGTGCCTACACGCCTTATGGAACACTTAGGGTTAATCATTCGTTGTCTTCCCAGACTTACTTCTATTTGTCATGGTTGTATGGTTAAGTAAGTCTGAGGTATATGATTTTTATATATATTTTGTTTTATCTATTTGTCAAAGAGGTGAAGGGTGAAGAGACTAATTAACTAACCTTAACTAACTAACTAAGCCTTAATTAACCTAGCATCAGTATCCGTTCCCACTTACCGTTCACACCCTAAACCAATGCAACCTTGGTTACCAAACGCTATTTGTTACTAGGATCACCAAGCATAACGCATGTGCTCGAAGTGGTCATACTGAATGCACTTAACTACGGGAGAAGGGTTGAGAGAGAATTAATCAACTAATAAAGCATTTAAATGATAAAAAATAAATAATAGTAAATAAAATCCTATTTATCCTATTCCATGCACTGAAAGGTTTATCCAAGAAGTTCATCTTTATTTTTGCACACAAACTTGTGTTCAAGTACAATATTTGCTTCAATAAAGATTCGTTCACTTTGGAGCTCCTACTGTGGGCACATAGAAATTATTCTATCTCTGGAGAGGTAAAACTACCAGAGTTTTGCTATGGTCTAGGCCTAGAATGAGAAACAAGGGAGAGCTGCCTCTTATTTATAGATTTGACGACGCACTGTGATATCGCGTACGCGATATCGCAGGGGAAGACGCGATATCGTAGCCCATGCGATATCGCATCCCATCATACCCCCATGACTGAATAAAGACTCGTTCTCAAGTTCCTTACAAAATATTGGGATGGTATGGGATTATTGACTCAACATGGAACTAATGGGATGACATGTGAACGGATCATCATTACAAGACAAGACAAAACTGGTGTTCACGACAACAAGAGTGAACACTTTATACATTTGACATCAAGCCTTATTTGGTAGCTGAGAGAGAAGAGAGAAAAGAGAAGAAATCTTGCTGCTGCCAACGCCAAGATTGTGCCTTTCGTTGTCTATCCATAAGCGTGCCATCGATCTTGCTCCTTGCATAGTTGCTTCAACACCACTCCATTCCAAGTGTTCTCTCCAGATCCAATCCATTGTTGCATGATTGCCATCTGCACACACAACATAGTCTTAATATTAGCAAGGGTAAATGAATCACAATGTAGTTGATACCTTGCTTCGGTGAAAGGTCCATTGGTTGAGTTGTGGTATGGTTGATACGGGTTTGGAGATATATTCATGATAACTATCGAAGGTGTAGGGGTTAGGAGAAAATCAAAAAAATTGGACTAGGACCCCCATGACTAAGAGCGAACCTCCAGTAGCAATGGAATGGAGAAAGAAAAAGAACAAGAAAGATGGAGAAAAAGAGACAACTATAACATCGATGAAATGGATGTCAAGATGGAAATGAAAAAAATAATATAGATTGCAAAAATGTTAGGAGAAAGAATTTAATTGGTGCACCAAATAGGAATGTCAGTGGGTCCTCCCCAAAGCAGGCTCATGCCCTTAATGCCTTGATAAACCCACATTCAAAGAGTCTATAGGCTCTGGGAATGTCACTTGGAACAAGAGTTAAAGTCTTAACCACAAGAATTTACCAAAAAGAAAACAATGCGTCAACCAAAATACATACTAATGATACAACCGGCAATGAGGTGAACAACGGAGAGAAGGATGGAGAGAAGAGAATGGAATGGAATCCCAAGAACAAGGTGGTGTACAACCCCTTGTGTAGTTTAATTGTTAACGTGACTTAGTAGATCCCATTCCAAGTCCGGCCTCAAAAAAACCACATCTAGTGACTTCGCATCAATGCATTCGGCCAATCCATCCCCTTGAAGTAACAAGAATGCCTTCCCAAAGAGCCACCACCATTTCGACGAAATGAAGGAGGAGAGAATGAGAAGCAAGAAGGGCCTTAGTTAGAGGGAACATTTTTATTTGAGTTCCATAACCAGTGCTTGTAGCCCAAATGATTATTTCGTCTAAGGGGTGTGCTTTGAATTCTCACTATTTTTTTTTGGTTTTTTGTTTATATGTTTATGCGTGAGAACCACACCATGCAAAGACTTTGTTATTTTTATTTGCTCAGCTTCCCAATGATTAGGAACGTCGAAATGGTACAAAAAATCAAGAAGAAAACATCCAAGCACCCAAGAGAATGCCCAACACAAATGCATCAAGTTCCCTTGAAGTCACACCCTTTTCAATCCTTGAGTCCTTCCTTAAATGCCTAGTCACCGATTCATTTATAGTTCTTATTTAGAAAGGGACTATACAGTTCCAAGTCAAGAGAGACCATAGAAAATTGTGGATGTGTGGATGACTTGGACTCATTGCCTGCTATACCAAAAGAACCATACCTTAGTATCAACATCATAACTTAGAGGTAAAAATCAAACATTAGCAATCAATAAGAAAAAAGTTCATACCATCATTAAGAACACTTATTGGGTGACAAACTTACAAGATGGATAACACACACACACACAAAATGAAAAAGTATAACAATGTTGTAAAACAAAAACAAGAAAAGTTAAAGAAATTTGTAAAACAAAAATGTGTAAGACAAAAACGTGTAAAAAAAAAACTTAAAAGAACTGAGGGCTCCGAATGATCAACATAGGTGGCCATCTCCCCCATGACTGAATGGAAAGGGAGAGATCCGCAATAATGAACGCCTATTTAAATTTCTTAGAAGTCTCCAACTTCTCCCAATTGATGCTCTGAGATTAAGGGGTGGAAGTCGACGATGCTCATATTCCAATGTATCTATGCTTTTGTTATGGGCATGAGTTGTTCCCCGAGTTCGTTCCATGCATGTTGGTCGGTTGCTCTTCCGTTTAGCTATTGACCATGGGGTGTCCACTTATTGTGTGGTTGCTACATACAAGCACCTTTGTCTCAGAGTTTCTAGGGCACACCGGTTGCATGGAAGAGATGCTGAGCATTCCTCATCACCCTCTGAGTCACTATATGTGATGCATGGAACTTTCTTCTTCTCGGTCTTTCCATAAATATTTACCTTAGATATCTCCAATGAAAGATCACGGATTCTTAGGCATGCGTCTATTGTACTTAACCATGCCCTTCCCATTGTAATTGGGAAGTTCCCTTTGTTGCTATTGACTTCTATCACCAGGAAATCAATTGGGTATGACCAACCACACACAGTGGTAATGATGTCCTCCACCAATCCCAAGGGAATGGTGATGGACTGGTCAGCCAGCTCTAGTTGAATATTACTCTTCTTAAGTGGAGGCAGGTTCTAGGCTTTATACATTTCTCGTGATATTAAGTTGACTCTGGAACTTGAGTTAAGAAGAGCCTTATGTGGTTCGTTCCTAGCGACTTGGAGGTAGATTAAGGGACTTCCAGGGTTAGATAGTTTCTGGGGAAGGTGGCCTACCTTGATCCAGTTAGTTATGGTATGTGTTAACATAACCGTATGCGTTGAGCTCTGGTATTGGTTTGAAGGGAGCTCTGAAGCCTTGTATGTTGGAGGAACGTGCACAGACTCAACCGCTTGTGGTTGTGAGAGCTTGTCTGGGATTTTGGTTTTGAAGAAAGGTCTTCTCTTCTTGCGGTTGTCAGAACTAGTAGTGGGTTGAAGGTTTACAGATCTTGTAGCATTACATTGCTGCGGTTGAGTGGGGAGTTCCCCTTGCATTGTTGGAGTAGGTGGTATGGAAACTACTGGTGGAAGAGTGACTGATGGATTCAGAGGATGGTAGGTCTATGGTATGTCTCCTGGAGGAGGAGTCCTAAAATACTCCTGAACTTGGTAGTGACGTTGTGGAGTTGCGTGATCCATAGAGTCACTTGGAGAAACCGGCTGTTGCACGTAATAACCATAAGGATCAGGTTGCCGGTAAGGGTATTGTTGTCTAGGTGGTGGCATCCCCCATGACTGTGGGTGTTGCCACTACTAATGTTGTTCGATGGGTTGTGGTGGAGTTCCACTTGGATAGTATGTTAATGGTTGGTGGAACTGTCTTGGGTTACCTTGGGGATAAGGTAACCTTTGGGGTGCCTATCGTCTGTTAAGTCTCGGGTTGAGTGCATACACCCCAGACTCTTGTAGATGTGAGATGATTGGACAACATCCCTTAGGATGGCCATATTGGTAGATCTCACATCCACCATCATCGTCTATGTTTGAATCCACAACCTCATCGATGATAGTCATTTTTACCTTACCCTTGTTACGTGCAGGGTTTGAATTTCTTCGCTTTTTCTTTTCGTGGTTACTACTTCGTTCCTCCTTAGACTCCTCTACGATTTTCAAGACAAGTTTAAATCTACTATTTAAGGAGTCTTGTATTTGATCTACCTTAGCCACCACTTCTGTTGTTAGCTTTTGAAGTGGTAAGGTTTTTCTATTCACCAACTCTTCGAGTGGTGACTCATCCTCTTCATCGCAGAATCTCGCTCCCCTCTTTTGGAGGGAAGGATCGCAGTTATATTCTTCCGTGCTTTCTCTTTTCCGTAGCTCCCCTTCTTCTTTAGCTACTTACTCCAACAATCGATGAATTTCATGGGATCTAAGTTCTGATAATCTCCCTTGGGCATAAGTCCCAAGGGTTCTCCTAGTTTCATGTCTTAGCCCATCTACTAGGTGGTGAAGTTGATCTCGTTGTGCATAATCATGGCCTGGGCAATGATGTAGCAATGCATAGTATCGACCCATGGTAGCATCCAAGGGTTCATGATTACCTTGTTTCCATCCTTGGATTTGCTTACGCAAGTCAGACACTCTGGAGTACGTTTGGTATTTATCATTGAAGAGTTCTAACATCGTACTCCACCTCCTAATGGTTTCTAGTTCTAAGGATTGGTATCAACTCTCTACTTTCTTTATGAGTGTCCTAGGAAACAACTTTAATTTCTACCACTTGTTTTCAATGTTTTGCAAGGTGCAAGCATCATGGAATGCCTGTAAATGATTATGTGAATTAGCATTGTATCCCCCTTCGAAGCATGGGATATTATTCATGTCTAAGCGCTTGATCCAGCTATCTTTTTGATGCCTTGTTGGTATTCTCACTGCCTCCGTAATATCTAGCATACTTCAAGTGGCAAGTAGGGGTTTGTCATGATCATCTCTTTCATGATGTCGATGATGCCTACGTGGTTCCCTACTTTCCCTTCTACCATGCCTAAACTCTCTAGACTGCCCTCGTCCTCTCTCTCGACTCTCTCGTCGAGGTCTCTCGTCTTGCTTACCCTTATCCTCACCATTATGCTTTCTGTGGCTACGTCTTGATGTAGAAGGAGAGGGTGAATGATGTGATGAAGGGGAAGAAGAAGGAGAACCATCGCCATGATGATTTTTCTTACCTTCTCTTTAGTTGCTATGGCCCCAATCGTGATGAAGATCAAAATGCCCATCCTTGTCATGTGTTTTTGTTCCCTCAGTGAACAGTTTGCGTTCACGGGGATCAGAACCAGGGTTGTGTATTTTGGAGCGTAGGTTCTGATACCCCACCTCCTCACTATTGTTAGGAGGGGGAACATCATTTGATGGAGAACCCATTATAAGTGGTTCACCATCTCCAATTTCACTTAGGACATGCAGGACCCCTTTGCCCTTCAACAATGTATGGTGGCTCTCCTGCCTCGAGTCCCTTAGACGTTGTGCTACTATGGGATGGTAATCCCTTATGTCATAATCTTCCACAACGTATTCAACATATCATTCTGTCATGCCTATCTATGCAAGAGCACGAAGAAGCATGTTAGGGACTGCTTGATCTGGAGGTAACACTATATTACCTTGCAAATCTCTCCAACGCAGTTGTTCATCCTGATGGAGGATAAAGGTAAAATTCGGTATATACTCATCGGGATGGGTATATACCACTCAATATTGTTGAGGAACTAGTAGATTTTGGTTATGTGTTTGGTGTCGACTGTTTCTTGTATGATCCCTAGGTGGTGAATTGCTTTTGTTTGAAGAAGAATACATTTTAGCTTAATTCGGTGTGCTGTTTGTTGTTATGTAATTTTTCATTTAATTAACCCTAAGGGTTCTTTTAAGCTCCCAACAATGTGGATAATTTCCTATGTTCTACTTAGCGCATAAACACTTAGTCCCTGACAACGGTGCCAATGATGAGTGGTGAGGTACCCCTACACTCAACCATACGAATACGAGCATTACATGCGTGATCTGGTTGAACTCTGTAGACTAAGTTCCTACACGTCTTATGGAACACTTAGGGTTAATCATTCGTTGTCTTCCTAGACTTACTTGTATTTGTCACGGTTTTATGGTTAAGTAAGTCTGAGGTATATGATTTTTATATCTTTTTTGTTTTATCTCCTATGNTGAGAGAGAATTAATCAACTAATAAAGCATTTAAATGATAAAAAATAAATAATAGTAAATAAAATCCTATTTAGCCTATTCCATGCACTAGAAGGTTTATCTAAGAAGTTCATCTTTATTTCCATACACAAACTTGTGTTCAGGTACAATATTTGCTTGAATAAAGATCCGTTCACTTTGGAGCTCCTACTATGGGCACATGGAAATTATTCTATCTCTGGAGAGGTAAAACTGCCAGATTTTAGCTATGGTCTAGGCCTAGAATGAAAAACAAGGGAGAGCCACCTCTCATTTATAGATTTGATGGCCCACTGCGATATCGCGTACGCGATATCGTAGGGGAAGATGCGATATCGCGTCGCAACCCATGCGGTATCACATCCCATTACTTCCTCAAACTTAGGAATGTTCATATCAAGTCATTTGATGTAGCTATTTCTTTAATGCCTAGTGGAAATATAAATAGCCTCTTGTATATTTATCATTGATGAGTGGTGAGGTACCCCTATACTCAACCATACGAATATGAGCGTTTCATGCATGATCCGATCGAACTCCACAGATGGGCTAGTTGTGGTATCTAGATAGTTACTTGTTGATCGCAATTCACTATCTTCCCACCTAGACTAGTATTTGATTTGTCACGTATGGTTTAGTCCAAAGTAAGGTGTATGATGTGGTTTCTAACCTAGTGCTACTCCTAGAGGCAATGGAAAATAACTTTAATTAAGTTAGGAGGAAAAGGGAGAGAGAGTCTAAGTTAGCCTAAGTGCGATAAGTATCCATCCCTTAATCATCCATACACATCTTGGACCTCGTGTACGACTACTGCTAGGATTACCAAGTGCATGTCCTAGGTACGCTGCTAGAATACCAAGTAGTCACACTTGAATGCTTGTGATTAAGTTGTACTCATTCCATGTTTAAGGAGTTTAGGGTGAAGAGATATTAACTACGAAAGAAATAAATAACAGTAATAATTAAATAATTAAACTAAGTGAATGCTGCAATGATGAAGTAATCTCGATCTTTATTTCTAGTCATGTGCATATCCAAGTATGTCACACTCGAATAAAGGTTCCGTACAATTACAATCATCACACTATGGGCATGCACTAGGAGAAAGGGTTGAGAAGAAAAAATGACAAAAAGGTCCTACTTTAATACTAAACTAACTCTTAACTTTCCCGTGTACCCCATTGTGTATTTATAGGCTCACACGGGAACCACTATATCACGTATATGATATCACTAGCCAGGCCACGATATCATGTACCCGATATCACTAGCCAGGCCACGATATCGTGTACTTGATATCATGTATGTGATATCATAGGTGTGATATCGAGGGTTTGATATTAGGACTCATCAGATATTAGGGGTCTAATAACAAGGGTCTGATATCAGCACCTGGTTAACAAGGGTCTGATATCAACACCTGGTTAACAAGGGTCCAATATCAACACTTGACAAACCACAATTCATCATACCCCAACGACTGAATAACAACTCGTCCTTGAGTTAAACAAAATGAGAATGAGTCCAATTGATTACATAGTGGATAGGTATGGGGTTATTAACTAACTAGAAATTATTCATGCCATAGTGTGGGATTGAACAAAACAAAATTGGGACATAGACATAGAATTACAAAACTTTGTTGGAACTCATGTGGTTCCAAATGGAGGTGGTTCCTCCATGGGTGCTTTTCCTTTGTTTTGTGCACTAGGCTTTTGAGATTGATACCATTGAAAAAGTGCCTCATTTTTCTCCTCTTCTCTCCAAGGATTATGAGCCGTCCATGTTGATGTTCCAATGTTTGATAGAGTTGGAACTTCCCATGGACATGACAGTTGCAGGAACACTTGATTGGCCTTGATATGCTATGATGCAAATAACTGTTGTTCCTCTTCATAGGCTCAGGCCCTAACCTCTCCACTTTTTGCTTGGCTAGATCATGTAGTAACAAGAGTTCCCTGATGGATGCTGAATAATTATGACTCCTGCTCCGTATGTTCTACATGAGGTCCTTGGCTTTTGCCTTCCCTTAGGCATTTAGTTGCATCTTGAGAAGGTCCTCCTTGTTGTCCTCTTTTAGGGGCCATCTATAATCACACAAAGATCAATTATTAGTAAGGTTATTGAAAAAATTTCAATTATTTCAGACCTTACTTATTTCCTTTAGTAATTGTTGAATTCTTTGCTTAGTGTGATTGTAGAGTTAGAAATTTTTTCAAGGAAGTTGCCCTAAAAGTTTAATGTCAGACCTGGTTTGTTTAGGTGACACATTAAAGGACATGTAATGGTTTTGAGAAAAGTTTGATAAAATGATGATAAAGGAAAGAACAGATTTGGCAATGAAGTGCTTAGAGGGTATAAAATGATGTGGTGGTGTGCAACAAGTACAAATTACAATAGTCACGCAAGTGGGTCCTCCCCAAAGCAAGTTCCAACCTATAATGCCCTTGCGTAACCACACCTTAAAATGTCCATAGGAACTAGAAGGGTTAAATGTAATCTATACTGATGCAAAAAAACACACACATGTTGATACCATCGTGATGAGGTATGAATTCAATACTACACAAGACATGATTCACAAATACATAAATAGCAAGATGAGGTGAATTGTAGAAGGGATTGCAGAGATTGGGACATGAGGTAATTGGCCTAGGGCACAATGAATCCTCAATGTAAGGCATGCTTAATGTGTCATTAACCTATCGCTCAAAAACCAGGACCAAGTCCATTCCTTTGATCAGTGACATCACATTGTGTTGGCGACCGTTTGGGACGCGACCACCAACGAGTGTCCTTAAACAGGATTTAGGTGCCTACTGGTCTCTGGCAACACCAAGGCCCAGATACCTCCAAATAACTCAGTAGTTAATGTGAGTATGTGTGTGTGTGCTGTTGCGGCGTGCGGTTGTGAGAAATGTGACAATTTCATTGTATATGAACTACAAATGACTTACTTTAAAGAGATTTAGCCAACTTTGCCAAGTACTGTGAGTTCTTGAAAATTTCCTCTTTTGTTCAACTGCCTAGTCTACGTGGCCCCTATAATACCTGCTTGTAACAAATAAAATTTTGTAAAAACATTTGAGCACAACTCCACAATCTACTCCTAATTTTCCCCAGAGAAAGAGGTAGTTCCACAAGAAAACTAGAAATAGAGCAAGATTCAATGGAAATAGACAGAAAAGAAGAGAAAGCAGATTTGTGTGGACCTCAAATATTTAA
>MNCI01036718.1:713193-791565 GCA_015680685.1 Gnetum montanum | reverse complement strand
AGAGAGAAGAGAGAGAGAAAAGAAGAAGTCTGCTGCTGCCAATGCTACGATTGTGCCTTTTGTTGTCTATCCATAAGCGCAGCATCAATCTTGTTCGTTGCATAACTGTTTCAGCAGTAGTCCATTCCAAGTATTTCCTCTAGGTCCAATCCGTTGTTGTATGATTGTCATATGCACACACAAAAATGTCTAATATTAGCAAGGGTAAATGAATCACAATGCAGTTAATACCTTGCCTCAATGTAAGGTCCATTGGCTGAGTTGTGATATGGCTAATGCGGATTTGGAGATATAATACTGGTGGCTACCTAAGGTGTAGGGGTTAGGAGAAAATTGAAAAAATGGTACTAGGACCCTCGTGACTGAGAGCGAATCTCCAGTAGCGATAGAATGGAAAAATATAAGGAATAAGAAAGATGGAGAAAAAGAAACAATGACCACACCAGTAAAATGGATGTCAAAGATGGAAATGAACAAAATAAATGGTGATTGTGAAAATTTTTAAGGGAAAGAAATTAACGGATGCATGAAATAGGAATACCAGTGGGTCTTCCCCAAAGCTGGCTCATGCCCTTAATTCCCTGACAATCCCACATTCAAAGAGTCCGTAGGCTCCAGGAATGTTGGTCGGAGACAAGAGTTAAAGTCTTAACCACAAGAGTTTACCAAAAAGAAAATAATGCATCAACCAAAATATGGAGTATTGATACAACTAGTAATAAGGTGAAAAATGGAGAAAGAAGGATGGCAAGAAGAGAATGGAATGGAGTCTCAAGAACAAGGTGGTGTACAACCCCTTGTGTGTTGATGGTTAATGTGACTTAGTAGATCTCATTCCAAATCCAGCCTCAAACAATCCACATCCAATGACATCGCATTAATACATTTGGCCCATCCATCCACGTGAAGTAACAAGAATACCTCCACCAAAGAGTCACCACCATTCTAATGAAACGCGAAAGGAGAAGGTAGGAAGTGAGGAAAGGCCTTAGTTAGAGGGAACTCTTTTTTTTTTTAGTTTCATAACCAGTTCTTGTAGCCCAGATGATTATTCCATCTAAGGGGTGTGCTTTGAATCCTTACTGTTCTATTTTTTTTTTTGTGTTTTGCGTGAGAACCACACCATGCAAAGACTTCTTATTTTTATTAGCTCAGCTTTCCAATAATGGAACAACATTGGAGTGGTACAGGAGACTCAAGAAGAAAACATCTAAGCATCCAAGAGAATGGCTAGCACAAATGCATCAAGTTCCCTTGAAGTCACACCCTTTTCAATCCTTGAGTCCTTCCTTAGTTTGAGAAATACTTAGTCACTAATTCATTGATAGTTCTTATTATTGAGAAATGGGACTGTACAGTTCCAAGCCAAGAGAGACCATAGAAATTTATGGATGTATGGATGAAGTGGACTCATTGCCTGTTACATCAAAAGAACCATACCTTAGTATCAACATCATAACTTAAAGGTCAAAACCAAACATTAGCAATCAATGGAATACAGTTCATACCACCATTAGGAGCACTTATTAGGTGACGAATCAAACACACAAAGAAATGAAAAAGTATAAATGATGTTTTAAAACAAAAATAAGAAAAGTTAAAGAAATTTGTAAAATAAAAATGTGTAAAATAAAAACTTAAAAAGAAACTGAGGGTCTCAATTGATTAGCATAGGTGGCCATTGTCCACATGATTGAGTTGGAAGGGGAAGATCCAAAATAATGAGAGAGGTCATTCTCTCTCAGATGTGCTATGTGCATTGACCATTCTGGGTTCATTATAAGGTTTGGTCGATTACACACAGACTAGTATTCTCCTATAGGAGTACTCATTAGAATCTTCTAAGAGTTTCCAACTTCCCTTGATTGGTGGTTTCAGATTAAGGGTTGAAAGTTGGCGACACTCTTGCTCGAGTGCATCTATGCTTTCTACGTGGGTGCAAGTTGGTTCCCCAGTTAGTTCCATGCATATTGGTGGGTTGCTCTCTTGATTAGCTGTCAACCACTGGGTGTTCTCTTATTGTGTGGTTACTACATATAGGCACTTTTGTATGTTAACTTCCTGGGCACACCGGTTGCATGCAGGAAATGCTGAACATTCCTATACGCCATCACCCTCTGTATCACTGTATGTGATGCATGGAACCTTCTTCTTCTCGATCTTTCCATAAGTATTTTCCTTAGATATTTCTAGGAAAAGATCTTGGATTCCTAAGCATGTCTTTATGGTGCTTAGCCATGCCCTTCCCATTATTATTGGGAAGTCCCCTTTGTCATTGTTTACTTGGATCACTAAGAAATTAGTTGGGTATGACCAACCACACACTGTGGTAATGATGTCCTTCACCAATCCCAAAGGAACGATGATGGACTGGTCAGCCAGCTCTAAGCGAATATTTCTTTTCTTTAGTAGAGGCAGGTTCCAAGCTTTATACATTTCTTGTGATATTAAGTTGACTTCGGAACCTAAGTTAAGAAGAGCTTTACGTGGTTCATTCCTAGCGACTTGGAGGTAGATTAAGGGACTTCCAAAATCAGAGAATTTCTTGGGAAGGTGGCCTTCCTTGATCCAGTCAGTGATGGTATGTGTTAACATAACCATATGTGTTGAGCTCTGTTGTTGGTTTGAAGGGAGCTCCGAAGCCTTATTTGATGGAGGAACGTTCGGAGGCTCAACCACTTGTGGTTTTGAGAACTTGTTTGGACTGTTGGTTCTGAAAAAAGGTCTTCTCCTTGTACGATTTTCAGAACCAGCAGCTGGTTGAAGGTTTACAACTCTCGTAGGATTGCGTTGTTGCTGTTGAGTGGGGAGTTCCCCTTGCATCGTTGGAGTGGGTGGTAGTAGAGCTATCGGTGTAAGAGTTGCAGGTGGATTTGGAGGATGGTATGCGTGTGGTGTGTCTCTCCTAGGAGAAGGAGTCCTATAATACTCCCGAGCTTGGTAGTGATGTTGTGGGGTCATGTGACTAATAGAGTCACTTGGAGAGATTAGCTGCTGCACGTAGTAGCCATATGGATCTGGTGTTCGGTAAGGGTATTGTTGCCTTGGCGATGACATCCCTCATGACTGTGGGTATTGCCACTACTGGTGTTGTTCAATAGGTTGTGGTGGAGTTCCACTTGGATAATATGTTAAGGGTTGATGGAATTGCCTTGGGTTACCTTGGAGATAAGGTAACCTTCGAGGTGCTTGCTGTTTGTTGAGTTGTGGGTTAAGTGCATACACCCCGGACTCTTGCAGGTGTGAGATTACTGGGTAACATCCCTTAGGATGGTCATACTGGCATATCTCACATCCGCCATCATTGTCTATATCAAAATCCACAACCTCTTCGGTGATCGTCATTTTTTCCTTACCTTTGTTATGTGCATGGTCCAAATCCCTCTTCTTCTTTTTATCATAATCACTACCTCACTCCTCTACAATTTTTAGAACAATTTCAAATCTACTATCGAAGGAGTCCCACATTTGATCTACCTTAGTTGACACTTCTATTGTTAATTTTTTGAGTAGTAAGGTTTTCCTATTCACCAACTCTTCAAGTGGTGACTCATCCTCCTCCTCACAGAATCTTACTCCTCTTTTTTCGAGGGAAGAATTGTGATTGTATTCTTCTACACTTTCTCTCTTACGTAGCTCTCCTTCTTCCTTAACTACTTGCTCCAATAATCTATGGATTTGATGGGGCCTAAGCTTTGATAATCTTCCTTGGGCATATGTTCCAAGGATTCTCCTAGTTTTGAGCTTAAGCCCATCTATGAGATGGATTAGTTGATCCCATTATGTGTAACCATGGCCTGGGCAACGATGTAACAATGCATATTATCGGCCCATGGTAGCATCCAAGGGTTCATGATTACCTTGTTTCCATCCTTGGATCTTCTTTCGCAAGTTGGATACTTGGGAGTACGTTTGATATTTATCGTTAAACAGTTCTAACATCGTACTCCACCTTCGAATGGATTCCAGTTCTAAGGACCGGTACTAGCTTTTCACTTCTTTTATGAGTGTCCTTGGGAAGAAATTTAATTTTTTCCACTCATTCTCAATGTTTTGTAAGGCATAGGCATCGTGAAATGCTTGTAAGTGGTTTTGAGGATCAACATTGTATCACCCCTCAAATTGTGGGATATTATTCATGTCTAGTCTCTTGATCTTGCTATCTTTCTGGTGCCTTGTAGGTATTCTAACGGCCTCCATAATGTCTAACATGCTTCGGGTTGCAAGTAGGGGTTCTTCATGGTCATTTCTTTCATGGAATCTATGATGTCTATGCGGTTCCCTACTTTCCCTTCTTCCATGCCTTGATTCCCTAGAGTGCCCTAATCCTCGCTCTGGACTCTCTCGTCAAGGTTTCTCATTTTGCTTACCCTTATCATCACTGTTAGGTTCCTTATGACTGCGTCTAGATGTTGAAGGGGAAGAGGAAGGAGAACCATCACCATGACGATGTTTCCTACCTTCCCTTCAGTGATCTTGACCCCGATTGTGATGACGATTAAAATGCTCATCCTTATCTTGTGTTTGTGTTCCCTCATTCAACACTTGGTGTTCCTGGGGATCAGAACCATGGTTGTGTATCATGGAGTGTAGGTTCTGATACACTACCTCCTCACCATCGTTAGGAGGGAGAACATCATTTTGTGGAGAACCTATTGAAATAGGTTCACCACCCTTAATTTCGCTTATGATGGGTGAAGCATTATGGGGTCCTTTGCCCTTCAACGATGTGTGGTAACTTTCCTGCCACAAGTCCCATTGACGTTGCACTTCTATGGGATGGTAGTCCCTTGCATTATAATCGCATGCAACATACTCACTGTATAATTGTGACATGCCTATTCGTGCAAGGGCACAAAGGAGCATGTTGGGGGCTTCTCTGTTTGGGGGCAATACTATGTTACCCTCCAAGTCTCTCCAACACTATGTTACCCTCCAAGTCGTTCGTCTTGATGGAAGACAAAGGTAAAGTTGGGTATATATTCATTGTGATGAATATATACCACATTGAATTGTTGAGGAACTGGCAGATTTTGGTTATGTATGTTGTGCCACCGACTGTCTCTAGTGTTGTTCATAGGCAGTGAAGTGCTTTTGTTCAAAGAAGAAGACATTTTAGTCTTATTCGATGTGCTGTTTACCGTTATGTTATTTTTCTTTTGATTAACCCTATGGATTCGTTTTAGCTCCCAACGATGTGAATGATTTCCTATGTTCTACGTAGTGCACAAACAACTAAGTCCTCGACAATGACACCAATGATGAGTGGTGAGGTACCCCTACACTCAACCATATGAATATGAGTGTCTCATGCATGATCCGGTTGAGCTCCAAGGACTAAGTGCTTACACGCCTTATGGAATACTTAAGATTAATCAATCATTGTCTTCCCAGACTTACTTGTACTATCACGGTTGTATGGTTAAGTAAGTCTGAGGTATATGATTTTTATGTCTTTTATCTTTTTATTACCTATGCTAAGAGAGGAAAGGGTGAAGAGACTAAGTAACTAACTTTCACTAACTAAGCTTTAATCGTCCTAGCGTCAGTATCCATTCCCACTTGCCGTACACACCCTAAACTAGTGCAACACTGCTGGGATTACCAAATGCTATTCGTTACTGGGTTACCAAGCGTAGCACACGTGCTCAAAGCAGTCGTACTGAATGCACTTAACTAGGAGAGTTGAGGGTTGAGAGTGATTAATTATCTAAGAAAGCATTTAAACATTTAATAATAATTAAAGTCCTATTTAGCTTAGTCCATATGCTGCAAGGTTTATCAGAAAGTTCGTCTTTATTTCTGTACACAATTATGTGCTCAGGTACAAATTGCTTGAATAAAGATCCGTTCACTTTGAGACTCCTACTGCGGGCACATGGAAAGTATTCTATCTCTGGAATGGTAAAATTGCCAGAGTTTAGCTAAGGATCTAGATCTAGATGAGGAAACAAGGGAAAGTTGCCTCTTATTTATACAACTGGAAATGGCCTGCAATATCGCATACGCGATATTGCAGGGGCCAACTCAATATCATAGCCTATGCGATATCGCGGCTCATCACATACCATCCTTCAAATCCATCCGCAACTCTCGCACCAATAGCTCCATTACCACCTGCTCTAGCAATGCAAGGGTAACTCCCTACTCAACCATAGCAACACAATGCCACGAGGGCTGTGAATCCTCAGCCTGTTGTTGGTTTTAACAATCATATGAAGAAAAGACCTTTCTTCAAAACCAAAAGTCCAACCAAGCCCTCACAACCACAAGTAGTTGAACCTCTAAACACTTCCCCATCAAATAAGGCTTCAGAGCTCCCTTCAAACCAAACACCGAGCTCAATGCATATGGTTATGTTAAAACATGTCGTTACTGATTGGATTAAGGTTGGCCACCTTCCCAAGAAATTTTTTGATCCTAGAAGTCCTCTAATCTATCTCCAAATCGCTGGGAATGAGCCATGCAAAGCTCTTCTGGACTCAGGTTTCGGAGTCAACTTAATATTACAAGAGATGTACAAAGCTTGGAACTTGCCTCCATTAAGGAAGAACAATATTTGCCTAGAGCTGGCCGACTAGTCCATCATTGTTCCCTTAGAACTGGTGGAGGACATCGTTACCATTGTGTGTGGGTGGTCGTACCCAGCTGATTTCCTAGTGATACAAGTGAACAACAATAAAGGGAACTTACCAATAATAATAGGAAGGGCATGGCTAAGTACTATAGATGCATGCCTAGGAATCCGTGATCTTTCACTAGAAATATCTAAAAAGAACACTTTTGGAAATATTGAGAAGAAGAAGGTTCCATGCATCACATACAGTGATACAGGGTGCAATTGTGTGTAGAGATCATGGGTTGTGCAAAGTTTAGCATTGCCTGCATGCAATCGGTATGCACAAGACATTAATATACAAAAGTGCTTGGGATGCAGCAGCCACATGACAAGAAGACACCTAGTGGCTGATGGCTGATCAAGAGAGCAACTCACTAACGTGCATGGAACTAACTAAGGGAATAACTAATGCTTACATCGAAAGCATAGATGCCCTAGAGTAAGTCCGCTACCAACTTCCAAGCCTTAACCTTGAAAACATCAATTGGGAGAAGTTGGAAATTCCTGAAAAATTTAAACAAGAGCCCCTAGATTTGAAATAATTGCCCACTGGTTTGGAATATATGACCCTCGAAAATGAAAAATCGATAATCATCAAAGAAAGACTTGCTTCCAAACAAAAAGAAAGACTGTTGAAAGTAATAAACAAGTGGTCAAAAGCCTTTTCCTAGTCATATCCCAAATTAACTGGAATAGATCCTAGGATATGTTAGCATAGGATTTACATTGACCCCTCCATGAAACCTCAAAAACAACCACAGAGGCAATTGAACCCAAAATTGAAGCAAGTAGTAAAAGAGGAGATAGAACAGCTTCTTAAGGCTGGGTTCATATATCCCATTCTTGAGATTAAATGGGTTAGCCCTTTGGTGATCGTGCCTAAAAAGGGAGGCAAATGGAGGGTGTGCATAGATTTTAGGCTACTGAACATGGCAACATTTAAGGATCACTTTCCACTACCATTCATTGACCAAGTCTTAGACAGCATAGTAGGGCATCGCTATTACAGTTTTCTAGATGGCTATAATGGATACAACCAAATACGGATAGCCCCAGAAGACCAAGCCAAGACAACGTTCACCAGTCCTTGGGGAACATTTGCATATATACAAATGCCATTTGGCTTGTGCAATGTTGCTATTATGTTTCAACGCCTAATTCTAAGCATATTCGAACAACAAATAGGAAACAGAGTAGAAGTCTTTATGGAAGAATTCTCCACCTATGGAACAAGTTTTGATGAAGCCTTGGAACGATTAGAGCAAGTGCTGAAAAGATGCATAGAAACTAATTTAAGGCTCAATTGGTAGAAAAGCCATTTAATGGTCCAAGAAGGCGTAGTACTTGGGCATAAGGTTTTACATGTAGGAATAGAGGTAGACCTAGATAAATTTAGGGTCATCCAAGGACCTCCTGTTAACCGAAAACTATCAAAGAAATTTGGTCATTCCTTGGACACACTGGCTACTATAGGAGATTCATTGATAACTTCTCCAGGATTGCCAAACCGTTGGTAGAGCTAACAAAGAAGGACGTACCATTCGAATGGACCAGGGAATGTGAATGAGCATTCCAAACTATAAAATAAAAGCTTGTAGAAACTCTTGTTCTACAAGCTCTTGACTGGTCCAAACCATTCCATATAATGACTGACGCATCCAATTATGCCTTGGAAGCCGTACTTACATAGTTAGATGACCAAAAATGTCCTTACTACATTTACTATGCAAGTAGGAGTATCACCGGTGCACAACTTAACTACACAACTACAGAAAAAGAATTAATGGCTGTAATGTTTGCATTGGATAAGTTTAGGCACTATGTGTTAGGTTACAAAGTGTTCATCCATATAGATCATAGTGTAATCTGGTTCCTCATAAACAAGCCAACGGTGAGTCCTCATATTATACGATGGCTTGTAATCCTACAGGAGTTCGATCAAACACTGATTAATCGAAAGGGCATTGAGAATATAGTTGTAGATCATTTATCTCGGTTGCATTAGGATAGCAAGGAGGATGAATATGTAATGTCTGATCATTTTCCTGATGAAGCCCTCTTTGCCGGAGTAGTGAATAACCAACCCATGGAGACAAATTGGTATAGTAGCATTCTCACCTATCTCCTTACCCAACAAACACCACAGGAGCTAGACTTTAGAAAGAAACAATAGTTTCTTCATAGAGCCAAGTACTTCATGGAGATCAACGGACAACTTTACAAGGTGTGTCCTGATGGCTTGGTTTGATGGTGTATGCCCGAGGTGGACCAACTAAGAGTTCTCCAAGATGCTCATGAGGGCCCTTGTGGGGGTCACTATGTGGGGAGACAAATGGCTATTAAGATCCTGCTTGCAGGATATTACTGGCCAACATTATTTCAAGACACCCATCAATTTGTCCAATCTTGCGAGCGCTATCAACATGATGGGGCAATGACTGCTAGAATGGAAGGTCTGCAACAATGGATTCAACCATTAGAACCCTTCAATATTTGGGGAATAGACTTTATGGGGCCCATTACACCAATGTCCAATGGAAAAGCCTACATTGTAGTTGCCATAGACTATCTAACAAAATGGGCTAAAGCAATTGCTGTTACAGACTTTACATCATCTACAGCTGCACGATTTGTGCAACAACAAATCATAAATAGGTTTGGTGTGCCATGTGCACTGATTTCGGATAATGGAACACATTTCACAAGTGCAACGTTTCAGAAGTTAATGCAATGCTTAGGAGTTGAACATAAATTGACGACACCTTATCACCCCAAGCTAATGGACAAGCCGAGTTCACCAAGAGGGAGATCACTAAAATATTGACAAGGAAAATTAGCAAGTATAGGCGAGATTGGAGCACTAAACTGAATGATGCTCTTTGGGCATACCACTTCACTTGGAAACTTCATATAGGCTACTCTTCCTATGAGTTAGTGTACGAAAAACTTCCAACGCTTCCCATTCAAACCGAGCTCCATACACTATCAATGGCTTGTGACCTCCACCATGATCTTGATCTAGCACAAAAAGAAAGGTTGGCAACGTGAAACGTGCTAGACAAAAATTAATTAGCTGCCCTATCATCAAATGAGTTGCACAAGGTATATAACCAGCAATGTCATGACTTGAAGATTCGAAAGGTTAAGTATCAACCAAGAGATAAGGTTTTGTAATGGAACCCCACACATGTGCCACAATGCAAAAAATTTCAAACACTGTGGGAAGGACCTTACATTATTCATACAACCTTTTCTTCAGGGGCCATGACCATATACAAACCTGAGAGCCTTGATAAGATATTGTTAGTCAATGTGCAATAGACCAAACCTTTCCATGAATTTAGGACGGTCAGTGCACATAATACCTCTAAAAAGGGATGACCCTGCTCACTATTTTAGATCTCCCCCTTCCAACTCAGTCATGGGGGAGATGGCCACCTTTGCTGATCTACTGAGGTCCTCAGTTCCTTTTTAAGTTTTTGTTTTACACATTTTTGTTTTACAAATTTCTCTAACTTTTTTTGTTTTTGTTTTGCAATATCGTTTATACTCTTTAATTTCTTTGTGTGTTTATTTATTTTGTTAGGTTTGTCACCTAATAAGTGCTCCTGATGGTGGTATGAACTATATTCTATTGATTGCTAATGTTTGGTTTTTACCTTTGAGTTATAATGTTGATACTAACGTATGGTTCTTTTGATATAACAGACAATGAATGCACGTCATCCATGCATCCATGAATTTCTATGGTCTCTTTTGGCTTGGAATTGTACGGTCCATTTCTTTAAATAATAGAACTATCAATGAATTGGTGATTGGACATTTCTCAAATTGAGGAAGGACTCAAGGATTGAAAAGGGTGTGACTTGAAGGGGATCTGATGTATTTGTGCTAGCCATTCTCTTGAGTGCTTGGATGTTTTCTTCTTGAGTTTTCTTTACCATTTCGATGTTGCTCCATTATCAAGAAGCTGAGCTAATAAAAATAATTAGTCTTTGCATGGTGTGGTTCTCAAGCAAAAAAAAAAAAAATAGTGAGAATTCAAAGCACATCCCTTAGATAAAATAATCATCTGGGCTACAAGCATTGGTTATGGAACTAAACAAACATGTTTCCTCTAACTAAGTCCCTCTCTCGCTCCCTACTTTTTCCTTTTCTGTTTCTTCGAAATGGTGGTGACTCTTTGGCAGAAGCATTCTTGCTACTTCAGGTGGATGGATTGGCTAAGTGTATTCATGTGAAGTCACTGGATGTGGACTGTTTGAGGCTGGATTTGGAATGAGATCTACTAAGTCACATTAACCATACATACACAAGGGGCTGTACACCACCTTGTTCTTGGAACTCCATTCTATTCTCTTCTCCTCATCACTCTTTCTCCATTTTCCACCTCATTGCCGGTTGTATCAATAGTCTATATTTTGGTTGATGCATTGTTTTCTTTTTGGTAAGTTCTTATGGTTAATACTTTAACTCTTACTTCCAAATGACATTTCTAGAGCCTATGGACTCTTTGAATGTGGGATTGTCAGGGCATTAAGGGCATGAGCCTACTTTGGGTAGGACCCATTGGCATTCCTACTTGGTGCATCAGTTAACTTCTTTCCCTTAAAAATTTCCGTAATCAACATTTATTTTTTTCATTTCCACCTTTGACATCCATTTTATCAGTGTTGCCATTATTTATTTTACTTAATCTTTCTTATTCCTTATATTTTTCCATTCTATCGCTATCGGAGGATCGCTCTTAGTCATGGGAGTCCTGGTCCATTTTTTTCAATTTTCTCCTAACCCCTACACCTTGGGTAGTCACCAGTGTTATATCTCTAGAATCTATATTAGCCATATCACAACTTAGCCAATGGACCGTACATTGAGGCAAGGTATCGATTGCATTGTAATTTATTTATCGTTGCTAATATGAGATTGTGTTGTATGTGTAGATGGCAATCATACAATAATGGACTAGAGCTAGAGGAAACACTTAGGATGAACTGGTGCTGGAATAGTCATGCAAGGAACAAGATTGATGGAGGTTATGGATGGACAACGGAAGGTGCAATTTTGGCATCGGTAGCAACACATCTTCTTCTTTTCTCTCTCTTCTATCTCAGCTGCCAGATAAGGCTGGATGTCAAATGTGTATAGTGTTCACTCTTGTGGTCATGAACACTAATATTGCCATGTACTATAATGATGATCCATTCATGTCTCACCCCTTCACCATTAGTGTCATTCAAGTTAATAATCCCATACCTTCCCAAAAGTTTATAAGGAACTCGAGGACGAGTTTTCATTCAGTCGTGGGGGTATGATGAGCCACGATATCACGTCCTGCCTCAATTTCTATAAATAAGAGGTAGCTTCCCTTGTTCTGGGAGTTAGATTTAGACCCTTAGCTAAACTCTTGTAGTTTGACCATTCGAGAGTTAGAATAATTCCTGTGTGCCTGTAGTAGGAGTCATAAAGTGAACGGATCTTTATTTGAGCAATTTGTACCTGAGCACACATTTGTGTACGGTAATAAAGATAAACTTTGTGATAAACCTTGCAGCATACGAATTAAGCTAATTAGTAATTAATTATTTTTGAATGTATAAATGCTTTCCTAGTTAATTAATCTCTCTCTCAACCCTTGACTCTCCTAGTTAAGTATACTCAATACGACCACTTCGAGCATGTGTGTAGCGCTTGATAACCTAGTAACGATTAGCGTTTGGTAATCCTCGCAGCATTGCACTAGTTCAAGATGTGTGTGGCAAGTGGGAATGGATACTAGTGTTAGGAACAATTAGAACTTAGTTAGTGAATATTTAATGAAAGTTAGTCACTTAGTTCTCTTCACCTTCCCCTATTAGCATAAGACATTAAAAAGATAAAAGTTATAAAAATCATATACCTCAAGCTTACTTAACCATACAACTGTGACAATACAAGTAAGTTTGGAAAGATAGTGATTGATTAACCTTAAGTGTTCCATTAAGGTGCGTAAGCACTTAGTCCTTGGAGTTCGACCGGATCGCGTGTGAAATGCTCGTATTTGTATGGTTGAGTGTAGGGGTACCTTGCCACTCATCATCTAGCCACACACAAAAACAAGATCTGAATTTAACTCTTGTAACTATTTTACCAGTAATTATTTAATCAAAAATTTCATATGTTCAATAGCAGAGAATAGATAGATCACAACCATAAATTAACATCCTAGGTTTTCCCCCACTCCATCAACTTATAGAAACATATTAAAATCAGACTTGAGAAGGTATAGGAAAAAAAAGTATAATTCAAGATTCAAATCAAGATTTATGCATTCAAAGGGGGAGGGTTTTTCAACTAAATTCCAACCAAAATCCAAAAATTCAACAATTCATAATTCATGATGGACCCAAGGATACTCTTGCTTTCTGCTGGGGGTACTAATCCTCATATCAAGAATCCAGAGCCCTTATTGGCAATCCTTTGCCAAAAATGCCCCAAATCATTATGGATGTTTCTGAATCATTACAAAAACAACTTTCATCCAAGTCATTAGGTGTGAGAGTGCAAAGGATAGGCAGAGAGATCGAAAAAAAGGTAATAAAGGATTTCAAAAAAAATCTAAGCTTACAACAACAATCTCGAGATTTTCATATAAGCATTGTGAAGGTGGTTAGACAAGTAAGAAGAGAAAAGTTCGAGAAAATTAGCCCTTGCTAGCCATCATCAAACATAACAAAGATGGATCATTCTAGCTTCTTGCTTCGATATCTTGCTTACTAGGACCAAATTATCAGAATATTGGATTGCTATGCATTGATTTATGATGAATTGTGGTTTGTTAGCTACTGATATTGGACCCTTGATATCAGACCCTTGTTAACTAGGTGCTAATATCGTACCCCTATTATCTAATGAGTCATGGTATTAGACTCCTGATATTGCACGCACGATATCACTTCCTGCCTCACGATATCATGGTTCTCGTGTGAGCCTATAAATACAAAATGGGATGCACATAAAAGGAAGAGTCAGTTAGTATTAGAGTAGGATCTTTTTGTTAGTTTTTCCTCTCAATCCTTTTTCCCTAGTGCATGCCTATAGTGTGATGATTGTAATTGTACGACTCCTTTATTCGAGTGTGATGTACTTGGACACGCACATGATCGAAAATCAAGATTGAGATTACCTCATCATTACAGCATCCACTTAGTTTAATTATTTAATTATTATTGTTATTTATTACTTTCCTAGTTAATATCTCTTCACCCTAAACTCCTTAAACACGAAATGAGTATGACTTAATCACTTGCATTCAAGTGTGACTACTTGATATCCCAGTAGTGTACCTAGGCCATGCACTTAGTAATCCCAGTGGTAGTCATGCATGAGGTCCAAGATGTGTACGAATGGTTAAGGAATGGATGCTCATCGCACTTAGGCTAGCTTATATTCTCTCTCCCTTTTCCTCCTAGCTTAATTAAAGTTATTTTCCATTGCCTCCAAGAGAGTAGCGCTAGGTTAGAAACCATATCATACACCCAACTCTGGAGTAAACCATACGTGACAAAGAAAATACTAGTCTAGGTGGGAAGACAATGAACTACGATTAACAAGTAACTATCTAGATACGACAACTAGCCCGTTTGTGGAGTTCGACCGGATTGTGTGTGAAATGCTCGTATTCGTATGGTTGAATGTAGGGGTACCTCGCCACTCATCATTGGCATCGTTGCCGGGGATGGTGTTAGTTATCTAGAGTAGTTACATCATATAAGATCGCTATAACAAAGTATTAATGATATTTCTTTTAGAAAAAAAATAATAATAATTGTAATTAAATCACACACAAACTCATAAATATGTCTCTCTCAGAAGACTGTGACAATGCAACAATGAGTAAAGCAATTCATTGGAGAACCAACAGATTATATGATGATGAAGATAAAGTTTGGAGTGCTCAACCTTATGGAAGAGTCCCCTAGGTTCATGAACATCCAAACAATACTCAAAGACTTTCGTCATCTAACTCTGACAACTCTAGTAAGGATGAGACATCCAATAGAATGAGGAGGCCCGAAAGGCCTAAGACCTTCTCGATAACTAACAAGAACTTATTTGGGAATGATTGTAAGATTGACAAAAGTCATAACAAGTTTTATAGTTCCGTCTCTTCCTCTACTCCTCCAACGTTAGATTGTGACATGGACAACTATCTTTCAAGGGATAGGCGGAGAACTAAAAATTGAGCTCACAAAGAAAATTGAGGATGCTAACATGAACAAGGACAACATCGTTCCAATGCATAAATTCACAACCCACCTAGTGATGATGAACCCCTACTGGCCACTAAGAGCCTAATGCCTATATAGGAGGCCATTCGAATATCCTGCAGGCATCGCAAGGAAAGCCGTATACCTAGGCTTGAATTAAACAACTTTCCTAAGTTTTCTAGAGGCTATGATTTAGATCTACAACATCATCTACAAGCCTTCTATGATGCCTGTATATGGAAAAATATTGATAATGGATGGCAAAAACTTAAGCTCTTTGCTCTGACACTCATTGGCTAAGCAAAAGTGTGGTACAGATTGTTAAAACCAAAATCAATTCGTAGTTGGCCGACAATGGTAGAACTATTTAACAAAAGATATCAAACCTATGTGAGAGTGTCAGCCTTGAGGAGAAAAATCCAAGAGTGGAAACAAGTGCAACATGAATCCTTGGACATGGCCTTAGAAAGATATTATGCACTGTTAAACAATTGCCCAGGCCATGGGTTCTCTAAGGAGAGGCTAATGTACCAGATCATAGATGGGCTCTGTAATGAAACAAGGGAAACTCTAGGGATGTATGCCTGAGGTCAACTATACGAGCTACAAACCCGTTAATTGTAAGAGTTTATTAAGAAAGTAGCAAAAGAAGAAGGAGAAATGGCTAAATGGGAGAATGTTGAAAGCTCTTAGTGGGACCAAAATCTCGAATTAGCAAAGGTCCATAACCATAAAGAAGAGAAATCAGATGGAGTGGGTGCATAGAAAATATGAAGAATATTTTAACAATAGTAGAGGTACAACTATGCCAAATCAAGAAACAGGATAGGACACCATGCAATAATCAAAACAAAGGATAGAAGATAATAAGAATAAGAACTCAATTGCCAACTTCACATATCAATGAAACATCTATCTATACAATCACCCCAAAGGCCAATGCCTAGTTTTGTCACATTTACATGAGCATTGGGGAGGAATGTTACATCTAGATTTCATACAGAAATATCAGGTTCAACCACAGTGGCAAAAGCCCCAGTCGTGGGGGAAGCCATCACCAACTTGACCATATCCTTTGTATGTCCCAACACCAAATGCTTACTATGTTCAACACCCTGTTTCTCCAACTAGATCATCATCCTCTACTTTACCTCATCGTTATTATTCTCTAGAATACTATCCACTCATACCCTCTCTGCCAAGGTCGCCACCTCATGTACCTTACACTTTTCCTCAACAACAATATTCTTATCCTTCACCTCCTTCTACATCGCCACCAATTGTACCTGAAGGATTTGCATCATAGCATCAACCCATGAACATTACTTGTGCCACTACTGACAACAACAATGGAAACCCACCACACCAAAGGTGTCCCTTCTTTAGACGTGATTGTCGAAAGGGACACCTTAGTTTTGAAACTACTACATCCTCCCACTCAGCATAAGTTCAACATTGTGGTGTATCTTCCTCTTCAAACCCAATGCCTTGTGTTACCTTATCAGAGACACCAATCAATACTCGAACAATCATGTGGCCCAATGAATCTAGCCATGAAGGGAGACATATCGATCCTTGCATACGATCTTACGGTCATGAGTGCCATAGTGGGTCAGCTCCTTATCACATGACCACATCTTATAACTTGCCCCACTATATCAACTCTAATTATATGTGTGAATCCCAATGGGGTAAGTGTGACCAGGTTCTAATATTTCCAACATGCAAGGATCTCAACCTTTCATTTATTAATTCTAGTTATGCTCAACTATTTAGTTATGAGGGGTATCCCCCATTCTAACAATAGCAGAATTAATAAATGTTTTTCTTTTCTTTAATTTTACAATTTTTTGTTTTCTAGTTTTTCATCTTTCAATTTATCGTTTTGTCTTTTTGTCTTTTTATAAGTAATCTCATCTATGAATAAAGCACTCATGTGACTCATTGTTTGAGGTGTTGTTCTCTACTATCAAGTCTCAGGTGACTAATTACTTGAACAACGAGCCCATAACATCCACCTACCCATTCCATTAATAAGAGGTTCTACCCTGGGTACAATGATATTCCTAATCATTAAAACTTAAAGTAACCTTGTGTTATTATACCTCGAGTGAAGAAGGATGGACTAAGCAGGAATGGCCAGGGTGTCACATCAAGAGGACTTGTGGATTCTCTTTGGTGACATCTGTAGGAGTTATCATGTAGCATGGTTGTACTAAGATCCTTGTAGATCTAATGAAAAATGGGAGTAAGAGTAATCAAAAGGCACTCAATCAAGGAAACTCAATGCTATTCTAGGGGGTCCCACTGGAAAGACATGCATCCATGCCTGAAGGTAGGGAGCTTTTATGGCTTAAGCATTCATTTAGAAAAAAACGAGAAGTGAAAAGAGAAGAAGAGTGCCATAGGGTAGAATCACTCCTCCCTTGTACGAAATGCCAAGTGATCGTATGCCTTGCCATCATGATGCTCTCATTATTATCCATCATTGGATGAAGCAATGCGATGTCACTGATCAAAGGAAATAACTTGGTCTTGAGTTTGAAGCAACAAGCTAATGACACATTAATCATGCCCTACACTCAGGATTCATTGTGCCCTGGGCTAATTACCTCATGTCCCAATATCTGCAATCCTTTCTATAATTTGCCTCACCTTGCTATTCTTGTAATTGTGACTTGTGGCTTTGGTAGCATTGAATTCATACCTCATCATGGTGGTATCAACAGGTGTGTGTTTTGTTGCATTAGTGTAGATTACATTTAACCCTTCTAGTGCCTATGGACATTTGAAGGTGTGGTTACGCAAGGGCATTATAGGTTGGAATCTGCTTTGGGGAGCATCCACTTCTGTGACTTTTGTAATTTGTACTTATTACACACCACCACATCATTTTATACCTTTCGAACACTTCATTGCCAAATCTATTCTTTCCTTTGTCATAATTTTATCAAATGTTCCTCAAAACCATTTGATGTCCTTTTATGTGTCACCTAAACAAATTAGGCCTAACATTAAACTTTTAGGGAAACTTCCTTGAAAAATTTCTAACTCTAAAGTCATACTAAGTAAAGAATTCAACATTTATTAAAGGCAATGAGTAAGGTATGAAATAATTGAACTTCTTTCAATAACCTTACTAACAATTGATCTTTGTGTGATTATAGATGGGCCCTAAAAGAGGACAACAATGAGGACCTTCTCAAGGTGCAACTGAATGTCTAGGAGGAGGTAGAGGCCAAGGACCTCATGTAGAACATGCGAAGTAGAAGGCATAATCATTTAGCATCCATCAAGAAACTCTTGTCACTACAAAATATGGCTAAGCAAAAGGTGGAGAGGTAAGGGCCCAAGCCTATGAAAAGGAACGACAACTATTTGTGGCATGGCATGTCAAGGCCAATCAAGTGTTCCTACAGCTACCGTGTCCATGGAAAGTGCTGAGTCCATCAAACATTGGAACATCAGCATGGATGGCTCATAATCCTTGGATAGAAGAGGAGAAATGTTATGTGCTTCTTCAATGGTATCAATCTCAGAAGCATGGCACACAGGATAAAGGAAAAGCACCCATGGTGGAACCACCGCCATCTGGAACCACATGAGTTCCAACAAAGTTTTGTAATTCTATGTCTGTGTCCCAATTTTGTTTTGTTCAATCCCATACTATGGCATGAATAATTTCTAGTTAGTCAATAATCCCATACCTTTCCACTGTGTAATCAATTGGCCTCATTCTCATTTTTTTTAACTTGAGGACGTGTTGTTATTCAGTCATGGGGGTATGATGAATTGTGGTTTGTCAGGTGTTGATATCAGATCCTTGATATTAGATCCTTGTTAACCAGGTGTTGATATCAGACCCCTGATGTCTGATGAGTCCTGATATCGGACCCCCGATATCGCACCTATGATATCACATCCTACCTTGTGATATCGTATACGAGATATTGCAGTTCCCATGTGAGCCTATAAATACAATGGGGTGCATGGTAAAGGAAGAGTCAGTTAGTATTAGAGTAGGATCTTTTTGTCAGTTTTTCCTCTCAACCCTTTTTCCCCAGTGCATGCTCATAGCGTGATGATTGTAATTGTATGACACCTTTATTTGAGTGTGACATACTTAGACATGCACATGACCGGAAATAAAGATTGACATTACTTTATCATTGTAGCATCCACTTAGTTTAATTATTTAATTATTATTGTTATTTATTGCTTTCATAGTTAATATCTCTTCACCCTAAACTCCTTAAATGCAGAATGAGTATGACTTAATCACAAGCATTCAAGTGTGACTACTTGGTATCCTAGTAGCGTACCTAGGCCATGCGCTTGGTAATCCCAGTGGTAGTCATGCACGAGGTCCAAGATGTGTACGGATGATGAAGGAACGAATGCTCATCGCACTTAGGCTAGCTTAGATTCTCTCTCCCTTTTCATCCTAGCTTAATTAAAGCTATTTTCCATTACCTTTAAGAGTAGTACTAGGTTAGAAACCACATCATACACATCACTCTGGACTAAACCATATGTGACAAAGCAAATACTAGTCTAGGTGGGAAGACAGTGAACTACGATCAACAAGTAACTATCTAGATACCACAACTAGCCTATTTTTTGAGTTCAATTAGATCGTGCATGAAACGCTCATATTCGTATGGCTGAGTGTAGGAGTACCTCGCTACTCATCAATTTCTTTGTCCTTTCTATCTCTTGTAGTAGCCATAGTCTTCTCTCCCTTCTCAGCCATACTCCTTGTTGCTATATCCCTCTTTTTGTGTGTGTGTTCTGCACAGCTACTTTTGCCTTGTGTGTCCTCTTTTTTCCTCTCCTCCTTTTCTTATTTGTAGGTGGAATAAAGGATAATGAATGGTTTCTTGTAACTAACTTCTTGGGGACTATTCGTATTCTTTTCTTTCTTTTTAAATCTCTCTCTCTCTCTCTCTCTCTATTTTTTTGGACAATGGATCATGAGTTCAATTTTCTTTATGATCACTATAAAAAAATTGATAAAATATGTATATTCATAGGTTGTAGGTTCAATTCCTAAATCAACAATTTTGGATATTTCAGAATTCAAATTTTGCTAGATCTTAGGTTCAATTCCTTCTGACAATTACAAAACATTCTAGCATAATATCTATCTTCTTATCATTCAGAATTGTCATAAGATGCAAGGAAAGAGTTTTTAAATAGATTCATGATAAGGGTAGTTCAAGATACATAATCAAATAAGGCACCCTCTTTTTCATGTCATCAACGATTTGAATTTTTCCATCATCTTACAAGCCTTGAAAGGTCATCACGTGACCTTGCTACAGCCATGGAGAGGGTACTTATACTCTACTAGTTTAAACTAAAAGAGTAATGCATCATATTTAGATAAAATAAAATAAAAAATAAAATATAAAGCTACATTATTTGCACACAATATCCATGATTCATAGGTTAGGTTCATCGAACTTGATTAATAGGTTAAGTTCCTCAATATGAGCATTCTTTTGCATATCAACATACCTGTTTTAGCTCCTAAGGCACACCTTAGAGTATTATCCTCTATTTTTCTTTTGTTTCTCAGCATCTCTATTGAAATAGAATAGAAAATATTTTTTTTTTAGAAAATATTAGCCTAGGGATATCAAAATGCTATTTGAAAAGCCATAGAGCTCAGGTTCCCTCACGGAATCTTTATTTTAGATTTCAATCTTTATTAAGGGTATGAGGCAAATTAGGTTGCCTATTATCATGTTTGGGCTTGGGTAGCTTTAGAAAATAAGAGAAATTTTTCCCTTTATAATATATAAATGACATATTACAACTTAGTTTAGCAAAGATTTATGAGCAGGGGCCTTATTTTCAGTTAAGCTTATTTTTATGGACTATTTATTGAGTGAGATTATACAACCAAAAAGAATAGCTTAAATTTTCACTGGGTATGCCTTACAATATATAGATCACCTTGAAGATCCTTACTATGAATTTTTCCCAGTCATATACCAAAAGAGCTATTTTGATGCTCAATCCTTAGAGTTTTTGATGAATTGTTTGTATCCTCACTTATGTAAGTTAATTTTAGAAGCCTCCCTATCATGGATAGATTAGCAAATCATAAATCAAAGAAGGAATAAATGCCATTGAGCTATTTTTCTACATGAACAATACAATTAAATATTAATAGCACATGTTAAAGGAATAACATTTAAGCTTACAAGGTTTGTAGCTCCATATCTTTCAACCTTGGAAGTAGGGAGCTAGATGTGAAGAAGTATATTAAGGTATGACTACAAGCATAAGTAAGTTTTTCCTTTAAAGTTTGGCTTTTTGGAATTTAACAATGTAGGACATCTAAAAGGTATGACAAAACAATATAAGGAATAATGTTATTTTTCTATAGCTTTAGAGAGAATATATTTAGCTACTAAAACTCACAAAGTCTATCAACTTCATGAGAGAAATGTGATTTATGAAAGAGCTATAGATAAAGAAGTAAATTAAGCCAAGGATGAAGCACCATAATAGTTGAAAAGAAGCCTGTTTATGAAGCTCCCTACTTATACATGTGATCAACTAGTCATTAAGGTTTGCAGATGGATTGAACACAAAGATCATCCTTTGGCTAGAGATTTTCCTAATGAGTATTTAGCTCTGAGTAAAGAAAACTACTTCTCATTGATGCTCCAAGACCTAGAATAGGCCATGCCTAACAAAAGATTCTTACCCAATGGAGCTAAATATGCAAGGGTAAAGATAAATAGTAAGATAATAATTGAGAGAATAAAAGCCAATAAAGGAAAGTAGTAATAAGAGTTTCTAAAGTACTAGTAGGAGCTTGGACAATAAAAGCTACATGAACTACAATAACAAAAATAGAAGGAAGGGGAAAGCTCATCATTAGCTCTAACAAGCTTGGATTTTTTTAGGCTATTTAATGAAAGAAGCAACTCTATTTTCAAAGTAAAAGAAAAAGAAGAAAGAATCATCCTTAGCCAAAAGCTCCAAAACAAGCTAGAAACTCAAGCAAATGTTATCTTTCTTTATAAGAAAGATGACCCTTAAATTATTGGTCAAAAGCCAGTAATGTCCCATCAATATATATTAGATTTCATAACTATTTTAATAAGGGATATGAAATAGGTAGTTGATAGCCAGATTACCAATCTCAAAGAATACTTGATGTAGAATGAGTAGGAGATCATCAAACTAAGAGAGTATTCAAAGAACTCAAAGGACATAAATAAATAGCTCAAAGCCACCATTATTATTAAAAAGTTGTTACTTGAGAACAAAGAATTTAAAGAAAAGTTAGTTGTGAGCTCTAAATTAGAACAACCAAAGAAGGCTAAGACTCCATATCATTCTTACTTGTTGCTTTCAAATTTGTAAGAGTTGATTAATTAACTTAGCTGTAATAAGAAATGGATGCAGGAAATTTAAGTTAATATCAAAGAGGCAAACAAGAATCAAGCTAATTTTATTCAAATGGAACATAGAGCTTAGGAATTAGTTAGAGTGGCTGTAGAAAAAAGAGAAGCATTGGCACAATACAAAAAATATTTCTTAGATAATACGATGATGGTAGGTTCTAGACTAACGATAGAGGTTTTTCAAAAGAAATTAGAAATAAAATAGCTTTTTTACTATTAAATGGGCTAACTAGTTTACTAACTAAATTAGGCATTGGTGAAATAGAGGCAGAAGATATTATTAAAAAAATTTGACAACATCGAGCCTACTGCATTAAATCAAGCCATAAAAGCGTTACTCAATTATGGGAAGTTAGCTCGATAGTTACCAATAGAAAGGGTCAAGTTCCATAAGATTAAGAAAGCTTATCCAAAAGTTGAATAAGTATCTAACAGCTTGTAGTTATATGAGGAGAATGTAAGATTAATTAAGCCATGATTTTGTAATTGTTGTAACTACCTAAAGCTACTATCTAAAACTTTAAGAACATTTGCAAAAAGGGAAAAAAGTACTTTTTGAAAAACCTTGCAAGGAAGATTTGTAATGGCATTATAAATAGGTTCAACTTATCTCTTTTAGTTTTCTCTTAATTTACATTCGAAATAGATAACTTTCTTTAGTTTTTTAGCTTAAATTATGCAGAGCTACATTTAAGTGAATGATAGGCTTTGGAATAAGTTATTTTTTCAAAATAGTGAGATTTAGCTTATTCTTACTTTTATGATTGAATGGGATAGCTTATGTATGTGTTAGTTATGAATTAGTTTATGATAGAATTGATGTCATCTTTAATGTAATTTTGACCTTCATGGATAATTTTTCAATCTTATATTATTTTTTCTATTTAGCACAACTTTTGCAAAAATTATCTTTGGAAAGTTTGCTAGCAAATAGCTCAAATTGAAAGAATGACATATCATAGAAAACTTTTTTGTTCACTATTTTCGCTATGTAGAATTTAGATTTAAATCAGTAAAAAGATATTGATATTTACTATTTATGTTGAGAGTTAGCTAAAAGAAGAGACTAATAGTTATATACAAGACAACACTTTCTTTGAAATATTTGACCATTAATATAGATTTAGCCATAATTAGCTCATTTAAACTAGGAAAAGCTATTTGGGCTTATCTTTGCCTTGGCGGAACCAGAAACCAATAACCACCTAAAATGAGTTATCTAAACTATCCTAGAGTAGGGTCATAATCTTGCCTCCCATACTAGGGTACTTAGGAGGGTAGTAATAATGAGTAAAGATATGAATAGTGAAGGCACTTGGGAACATAGTTTGTTAGACATAATAACCATAAGGATTGAGCTTCTTATAGGGATACTATTATCTTGGTGGTGACATCACTCATGACTATGGGATTAGTAGCAATACTCTTGAGATAGAGGTGGAGCCCCAGTTGGATAATACTATTGGTGATGATAAAGTTACTTGTAGTTACCTTGAGGATAAGCCAACCTCATGGGTATTTACCTTTTTTCAACTATTTAGTTTAAGGTATAAACCCCAAATTTCTAGAGATGTGATTTTATAAGGTAACAACTCTTAGAATATTCAT
The DNA here is from genome assembly GCA_015680685.1 of Gnetum montanum. Classification (NCBI taxonomy): domain Eukaryota; kingdom Viridiplantae; phylum Streptophyta; class Gnetopsida; order Gnetales; family Gnetaceae; genus Gnetum; species Gnetum montanum. The sequence continues at coordinate 767,662 of MNCI01036718.1, read as the reverse complement.
ATTAGCAAAAGTCACATCCATCATCATTTCATTCTAAGTCCACAACCTCCTTGACTATATTTGCTTTTTCCTTTTGCTAGTAGTAGTCCTGTTCTACATTATTTTTTTTCTTTTGTCATTGTGTCTAGCTCTACCTTGTTCATAGGGGTCTTCCTAGTTTTAGACCAAAGGGATATATTATTTAATTAATAGTATGATCTGGTCGTAAGCTTCAAAGATGATGTTGAGTGAATTTCCAAGAATAGTCATGTATGTCATTGTGTTCAATAAATGTAAAACATATTATAATACACATGTTATAAATAAAACTAATGTTTCCATGATGAGAAGAAGAGAGATAAATATTTATGATTTTATATTTTATGATTTTTATGGATTTTGTAATTATAAGAAGTAAAATAATAATAAAGACACATGCATTATAATCACTATTAGGGATAGGTGCAATGTTTTTGTTGTAATCTCTCATGGAGACATGTATACCACCACATGTGAAATGTAATAAAAGTAGGTCTTAGTCACAATCTCAATGACCCAACATCATGTTGTATAGTTATGACCTCTTTAGGGAAGGATGAATTGTTGCATATGAGAATGAGCAATAAATAAATATTTTTTTTAGTTTTAATGTTTTATGAATATTTTTGTTGTTTTAATCTTTAAGGAATTAATGGTAGAATGAGGAAAAATCATAAGCTTTATTCACCTTGAAATCACTGGACTTAGCATCAACCAAACAATTCAAAGTTATAAAAGCATGATAGCACTTTGATAGAGTCTAGTCGTACTCATGAAATTGATGATTCAAAACATTGAAAACAAGAAAGAAAATCAACTTACCCAAGGGAAGAAGAGATTTTGAGATAACTAGATGTTAAAATCACTAAGAAATATCTAAGTATGAATTCCTTGTATGAAAGAACTCACCTTGGGTATTTATAGTTTTCATGTGAAAATAGAAGAGGTCTGTTAATGCCTAGGTGTCGATGGAGACCCATTGACATAATTCAAACTAATCATAGGTACATGCTGACTAGAATGAGGTAAACCAAGCCTATTGGAGGGATGTGTTAACATCACTATGCTGACATAGGGGATGCATTGATGTAGGGTAGTCAACACACCCTTCCCAAAATAACACTTTGTCCTCTCAATCTGAAGCACAAGCTAGAACCCAAGGAAAGATGCTAGAAATATCTTATGACATTTGAATGAAGCCAAGATCATCCTAAATATCTTGGAATTGTGCATGCAACCTTGAAGTATGATGTAAAGGGGTTAGGGTGTATCTCGGATGATTAATAACAACTACCAACACACGAGACTATAAATATAGGGTACATGAAATACTTCCCAAATCTAGGGCTTATAATCGACATACAAACTATCATTGGATGCTTCATCATTTCTCCATGATTGGATAAAGCTAGTTCCATACCTTTAATACCCAAGACATGAGGACTGAGACTAGACACATGACAAGGCCAATACATGGAAATACAATTGTATAAATACTTACACATAGGAGACATTGCAAAATTTCCACTTTGAGAAGAGGGGCTAGGAGATGATGACTAGAGAGAAAAGTTCCCTAGCATCCCTGTTGAATTGAAGATGCCCTAGGTGTGATGGATGGTCTTTGATACATCTCTTGGTTTGTATTTAGTTGCTAATTATTATGCTTGTTCCATACTTGAGGTTCTAGAATGTGACCCCTTCACCTCTAAATCTTCTTTTTGAATGAGACTTTTAGGTTTTTGATTGAATAAGTATTCTCCAAGTAGAACTAAATAAAGTCATCTTTAAAGGTTTCAAGGGTACACCTGTCAAAATATCCTAGTTGCAACAATGCTAAAAATCACATTAAAACTTTAAACATTAAACCATCATTAAAAAAATGTGCACAAGAACAATGATATGTATAATCCCTAAAGAAAACATAAAGAACAAACTCATAGCCTAATGCGTTATACATACATGAGTATGATAAATAAGATAAAATTAAAAAACACCTATCCTTCAGTGTCTCTCCCTCATGATTAAGTTAGGAGAGACTAACGTTGGATAATACTAACTAATTACATGCACAACTAAAGATATGAACATGGAAAGAAACAAGTCAAAAAGGCTCAAAAACTTATAATGTTAACATCCAAGTAAACTGAGATAATAAAAATGTAGGTAAAAAAGAAATGTGTAAGAAGATAGTCTTTGTGAAATGATTAGGATTGTTGAGTTGCAACCACACATGTGGAATAGCAATCAAGGGCCTTATGCCATGCACCCACAATCATCTTGGGAGTTAAGCTTGAGATCACTCACTAATAATGGCATGTCACCAAGGATTCACAAGTGAGTCTTTCCCATATCAAGCTTTTATCTTTCTTACTCTAGTGAAACCATTTACTGGGACACCTATGGATTCCCAACAACCTATGAAACATTAGCATCAAAAGTGTGTCCATCCCCTTGGACAACTAATCTCATCCTCCGATTCACCTGATGACCTACTTATCACACACAACAATGGATAATAAATGGAATGGAAGAAATGATGAATGCAAATGGATAAGAGAGAGAGGGTGGAAGTGCAACATCATTGGATCCATATCCAACCATTCAATTAGCTCATGGAGCACATTAGCACATCCTACAACTAGTGAGAGATACACTTTCACACCCCTTCATTACTACTTGTTCACCTAGTAGGGATAAATCTCCAAGTTCTCCTTTCAAGTGCAAGTTTACACCTATCAATACTAGTGCCATCTAGTCTTGATTATTTTGTAGTCTAACCATTGATGAAACCAAATTAATGAAACATATCATAAATCATACAGGAATCAAGATCTTGTTTTGGTTCTCCTTCATTTGTGCATGTATGCACAATAGGCTCCTTGAATTTTGCTCTATTATAACCCTCTTATCAATCATTTTATTTGTGCTAATTGATTCCAATGTCAATAGGAATTACAATACCATGACCAAGGTATGATGGATATGGCTATGGTTTGGAATGAATGATTATGTGTTTTGACCCTTAGAAAAGCATATAGATATAGGAATTTGATGGAAGATGCAATTGACATTACCAAAGTTCACTAAGAGAGAGAGTTCTAGGCCTTCATGGCCATGGGTAGGAATGAACATTAGATTGTTCTAGACTATTACATTGGAGTTCAAGTGATCAAGTTAATGGGTTGAACATGAAAAAGACTTATATGGGTATTGGTTCCACAACTTTCTTTGGTTTAGTTAAGCAATTACAAAATTAGTTAAGGATGGTAAAAGTACTAATTTGTGGGATCTTATAATGTTGGAATTACATTGCTTCTCCCATCACCTCTTCTTCTCATCATTATCATTTGTTATTTTTTCATTTTCTCTTTCAACTTTTCATCTTTTTCATCATCTTCTTATGTTTTTTTTCATTTTAATCATACACTATTTAGTTCTTTTTTTTCATGTTTCCTTTTTCTTTTATTGAGAAAAGGATTTTTTTGATGATGCATGGGGGTCATGGAAATTATTGGAGTATTGGATCAGCACTTGAAGTCTTTGACCTGCATGAACATGAGAATCCATCCCTCATCACATGGCACAGATAGGTTCAAGAACCTCTTCTATCTAGGGTGGTTAGGCATGGTAGCACATGCACCTTGATCCAATCACATTGATTACATCCATTCATTGATCACTAGCATCATTAATGACATACCATTTTATTGCTAGTGACTAAGTGCTCATCCTAAATTTTGGAGCTCATACATTAAGCTATGGATCCACTATATTTCCATGATTCTAGTAGCATTAGCTTTAACAACTTGTAGTGTGAGTCTTAGATCCTTGTTGAATATGATCTTAGTTTACTAGTGATTGGTAGAAGAAAATGGGTGGATGAATCTTTCTATATAAGTGTTCCATTGACCAAGGCTTTACTTTAAATCCATTTGGCACTTCTACATTATCATTGTATTTATAACTCATCCATACATCATTATCTTGTTGGGTGAACATTCATAAAGCACATTAATTGGTTTTTACACACACACACAAACACAATTAAGGAAAGAAAAAGATTATGAATGATTATTCACTAGGCTCAAAAATATAAAAGGTACTAACTAAACACTCTAACTTTATTAAAGAACATAAATAGAATAGAAAAAAGTGAAGAAGAATTTGACATGACATCGAGGATTCTCCACCATGACTAATCCATGTTTATCACCTAATAGACCTTTGAGTGCAAGATACAAGATCAAGAATTTTGTATTCTCAGAGGGGAAAGATATTCTTTGTAACTCTTTAGATGTTGTCCATTAACCAAAAATATTTTATCTAGCTCATCTAGATGATAGATATGTATTATATTAGATTGGTAACTAGTATGGATGATGTATGGTCCTTTCCATTAAAACTAAAATTTATTCAAATAGGCTAAGGGTAGAAGATTAAAATATAGAACCTTATAATCAAGTTTGCAAGTGAACTTCCTGATGTGAGCATCATGATGAGCCTTAATGGAAGAATGTTCTAACTTATTATACATCAAGGCAAGTTTGTAGTTCTCATCAAGAAGGTTAAGGTTAATGAACCTCTTTTTTTGAGAAGAATCTAATGTCATATCAAAATTTGCAACATTGCCCAAGGCTTTCATCTTGAGTTCAATAGAAAGTCATGAAATCTATCCATAGACCAACTCAAACGATGTGTAACTGCATGATTTTTCCTTACCATTGAATAGGCCCAGAGAATGTCATTAAGCTTGTTAGCCTAATCTCTTTTGTACATAGTAACCATCTTCTTGAGTATTGTAACAGTTTCATACATATCAGCTTCCTCTTGGACATTGGGGTATGGATGATATGGAAAAGTTAACTTATGATTAGCCCCACAAGATTCTAATAAATTCTTGAAAACTTTACCTATAAAATACGCATTGTTATGTTATTTCTTTGTCTAGTAGTTCTTACGCTCTAGAACATGGAAGTTAATCAAATGAAAAATCATGGGTTACATGAGGGTATGGTGTAAAAATTAGGGTGAAAAAAATTTAACATTAATTCACTATAACAAGAAACAAACATTATCATTCAATCATCAATATCAAGAATATTTCTCATTCTAATTTAATCTTAGATCTACAAATTCTATTAATATCTATCTCTCTATTCTCTGTTTGTATTTGTGTATCTCTATGTATCTTTATCTCTCCTTGTGTCTCTTATAGTTCTACTTCAAATCGCTATGAAAATAGCTTTAGTTGATGGTTACAATAACTTCCAACTAATGGCTACAGTGGGTTGAAGGCCGCAATTAGGTTGCAGCTCCCTGTTCAAAGAAAAATCTCTAGGTTAATCAACTGCTACTAGCTATTGTGATCACTATTCTTAGTCAACCATTTCAAACAATTGAGTATTCAAATCCAAATGATTGAATTGCTGAACTAAATGAAAAAGATTCACAATGATTGCAACATGAGTGCAAGTCGTAGGAGCTTGCACTGATGGATTTGCTTTTCTATTTTAAATTAAATTGCAAGTGGCTATGAGTGACATGATGAAGAAAACTCTATGCTGCAGGTTTATGTGAGTCGCATGAGCCCATAGTACCTTGTCCAACATAGATACAACTTCTATACTACTACCACCTCCATTTAAAGCTAAGTCCACTTGCTCTTCAGTCCTTTGATGCTAGAATTCAACTCCCAATGATCGTAGGATGGTCATTGTTTCATTAATAAGTTGGAGGTTGATTAGAACTCACATTATGAGTTGAGAATTTGAGAGGTGAATAGCTATGGGTTGCATGAGCTCCCAATTGTGCATCTAAGGTTGCAAATAGAAGAACAAAGTGCCAAGAGGCATCAATTCACATCCTAACATGGCCCTCAACTAGCTCTTTATCATCTTGATAAAAGAGAGTAGAAGAATGCAAAGAATTAATGAAAATATAATAAATAGAGATCAAATAACAGAAATAATTGATGCTCAAGATGGAGGGGATGAGCCTTCCATCGAAGGGGGTGTAAGAGTCTTTGTTGAAGGAGTAGGGTAAGGAACATCATCACTTGCCTAATCATTCATGAAGTCCTACTCTAGCACTTCATCATCCATCTAGTCACTAGGACAAGATGGTGTAGCCTTATCTGCATTGGTGATTAGGGATCCTATAGATACAAATTCTAGGTTCGTCGATTTACCCACCTCCTGATGACTAATTTTTTGGTGGAGATTCCTTATCTTGGAAAATAAATGATGTCCTAGGATCTCCATCATTATAGTACAGTGGTAAGTATTATTTTCTGTCATGCTAGAGATCTAGGTTCAATCTCTGGCAATAGTGCCAAAATGTTAGGTTATTCTTTGTTTAGTAGTGGAAGTTAATTAACTAGAGGACTGTAGGTTACGTGAGGGTAAGGTATCAAAATCATGATGAAAAACATTTAACATTAATTCACTCTAAAAAAGAAATAAAAATTATTATTCAATCATTGATGAAGAATCAATAAATAGGCTGTGTAAATGGGCATGCATCAACATAGCCCCATCGATGCATGATGACCTATGTTGACTTAGATTTGTCAGTAGTAATGTAGGTGAAACCTATATAAATGTGCACACAAACTACATTTATGGCACCTTGTGTCAATAGCATAACAAACCCCTTGTAGTGTTTCTTTTCAAGAGTTAGAATATTTTCCTCTGAGTGTCCACAGTGTGAGTGAAAGAGATTGTACAAAACTTTATTCAAGCACCATGTATTTGAACACATTGGTGTGAACAACAATAAAGTTGAGATTTCTAGCATTTATTGTAGCACTTAGATTAGCTTAATATGTCATAACAACAGTTTACTTTACATGCATTTTACATTTCATGTCATATTTGTTAACGTAATTAATCATGAACACATAAGTACGAATGTTTTGAGCATAATGTATGATGCTTGGTAATCCTAGCAGTGATCATCTGGTACATCCAGTAATTGTCACTTGGTAACTAGTAGCGTTAGTACTAGTTCAAGATGTGTATGATAAGTAAGTATGACTACTTATGTTAGGGTATTTAGCCTTTAGAATAAGTTAGATAATTAAAAATACTTAACCATTAAATATTCTTCTTCCTACATAGAACTTAATATAAAAAAAATATAAAAATATAAATAAAAACAAATATCATATACCTTAACTGACATTTAACTATACACAAAGCATACACAAGTGTGAGCTAGCAAGACAATGATAATATAATCCATTGGTTCATAGTCTTTGACTATGGAAAAACTTAGGAACTAAGTCCACAAAATTTGACTGGATTGCTAGTACACACTTGTGATTTGTACAGTTGGATGTAGGGCATACTTGCTGCTCATCATTGTGCCATTGCCAAAGACCTAGTTTAGCTAAGTGTGCTAAGTAGAAAAGGATTATGATGTTGTACAAAGACATTGTAAGGATGAATCAACAAGAAATCATTAAGGAAATAATAATACACAAACAAGCACATTGTTTCTAGTAATACCTAACATGGCTTCTTCTCATAGGGATGAATCTCCACCACATACAAGAGGATACAATTAGTCATAGGAGGCTGCAAAAATGACCCAACAACTTTGTGTTGTTGATGCCCATATGGATCCCTACAATTCAGATTTCACTTTCATCTTACATCAAGATGAAAAATTATGATGGAGGGACATGGAAGGCAACATTGTGTTATCCCCTGATCAGTCTATTCTTGCTATGCTAATGAATAATCTCATTAGGTTGGGCATCACTGCACTTAGTGTAGAATATGAGGTCTAGGATCATACTTACCAAGACTATCATTCTATTAATGCCCAATGAAAGAAGGATTGACAAATGAAAGCATGATATGAGGCCTTTAAGGGTAAGAGGGTCTTGACCCAATTATTCTTGCAGTAGCATAAAGAAGATGAGGACTTCTTTTTAGGCCAATCCCAATACATAGATTCTCCTCCTTTCTATGATGAGGAGACCCATTACTAGTGAATACTATCAACCGTGAATAACCTAGATGAGAAAAAGACTAGTTCTCAAGAATAAGGGGCCTCAAGCGATAGAAATCTAAGCCAAACATCTAAGGGCAAGGATAGTGACATGCACAAAGAAAAAGAAAAAGAAAAGCAAATAGATTGGGGTATGGATCAAAGGAGAAGGACTAGAATACATTGTTCTTGTAGTTCTTATTCTGCTTCATTTTTAACATCCTCTTTATTCTGAAACTCTGATAAGAGGAGTAGGGGCTAAGATAAGAAGAAAAATAGTCAAGATTATGATGGGAATGAATTATAGGATTAGGATGAATGTAGATATTACTAGGATGATCAAGAGTAGGGGTAAGGATAACCACAAGGGAAGGAGAAGCATCAGGTAAGAAGGCATAGTAGGACTCATCATAAATGTCATGGCCATGAATAGGACCACCTAGGTTGTTATGAGTATGATGAGTCCTTGTTGGCTACCAGAACATGTTGAACATTTCAAAGACAGTGTTGATATTAACAAGGTATTTGAAGGATAGCTGAATCAAGAGGTTGGATATGAATAATATCCCTAGGTTCAATGGGGGATATAATTCAGATCCACAAAATCATCTTCAAGCCTTTCATCATGTCTGTGTCTTACAAAACATAGAGAATGAATGACAAAAGCTAAAGCTTTTCCCAAAGATACTCATCAAGGAAGCTAAAAGCTAGTACCAATCCTTAGCACTAGAATTAATTCACTAATAAAGTACTATGTTGAAAATCTTTAATGACAAATATCAAACGTCTGATAGAGTGTCAACCTTGTAGAGATAGATCTAAGGATGGAAATGGGACAATCATGAGTTCTTGGATGTAGCCTCGTGTAAGTACTATTCTCTTCTACATCGATGCCCAGGCCATGGATACTCCCAAAGGGATTAGATTTTTCATATCATAGATGGGATTAGAAATGAAACAAGGAAAACCCTTGGGATCTATGCCCAAGAAAGACTTTCTAAGATGTAGTCTCATTAGATCAAAGGTTGATAGATTAGGTGGCTAAAAAAAGAAGAAGAGCTTAAAAAGTGTGAAAGTGCATAGAAGTAAAACATGGACTCCTCCTTTCACAAAAGGGAGGTATGTTTCTATGACTTTCAGTAGGAGGCATTGCTTGATGAAGGGGTGTAGAGGAAAACCTTGTCGATACAAAAATTTCTCACTGAAATATTGACTAAGTTGGATAAGCTATGGGACTACATGGATCAGAAGTTCTAAACAGATTTAAAAATCACAAAGGAAAGAAGAGATCAAGGAAGTAGTGATCAAGAAATAATGAAGAAAAAGGATGCAGCGTAGAATTATTAACAAAACAAGGGTAAAGCTACAATAGTAGAAGAGGTTGTAATTTTGGAAATAGGTGATGATGGCTATGAAATTTACCAATATGAACATCCTAAGAGAGGTTGCCTAGTGCTATAAGATCTACAATAATCTAGGGTGTATGCGTTAAATTAGAAATTTGCAAAAAGAAAGACACTTAGGTGGTTGCCTTATCCACAAGACAACTGTAGGTAGTAGTTCCACCAAAAAATGTGTTATCCAAGTGGAGCACCTCCGTAATCTTAGGAGCAGTATCAATAATGGCAACACCCATAGTCATTGGAAATGCCATCATTATGGTAGTAGTATTCCTATAGGTAACATGATCCTTATGGATATTATGTCTAGTAGCCTATATTCCTATGTGACTCCTTTAGCCATGCCTCCTTTTCTTATCACTACTACCCTCCAGAATACTAGAGAGCATCTTCTCCAAGAGAAGAGTCTCTTTTTTCCTTTCATCCTCCATAACACATGTGAGTTCTTGCATTATAACCAACTACACTCTTGCCACCTGGTCCATCTATGTAGGGTGAAATTCCCATATAGCCATAGTAGAGAAATGCGCAAGGGTAGTAAATCTATAGCAAGATATTTATCCAAGTGGTCTTGAACCAAAGCCTTATAAGAGATCATTTTTCAAAATCAATAGCCCCACAAAATCCTCACAAACACCCATGGTTACTAACGTTGCTACATCTACCTCTTAAAATACCAATGAGCCACCTTCAAACCAAACATCACCTTGGATCCACTTTGTCATGTTGACACATGTGGTTGTGGATTAGATAAAAGCTAGTCATCTCTCTAGGAAATAATCTAATCCTAGAAGTCCCCACATTTACTTACAAATTATAGGGAATGAACCGTGAAGGCTCTCTTGGATTCAAGTTCTAGGGGTTAATTTGATTTTCCAAGAAATGTATACGACTTGGAACCTACGTTCTTTGAAGAAGAGCAACATTAGATTCAAGTTGGTAGATCGGTCCATCACTATCCCTTTGAGGCTAGTGGAGGACATTATGACCATCATCTGTGGGTGGTCATATCCTGTTGATTTCCTTGTGATTCATGGGGAAAACTGCAAGGGTAACTTTCCTATCATTACCGAGGGACATAGCTAAGTACAATCAATGCTAAGATGCAGATTTGAGATCTTTCCTTAGAACATTGTAAGGAGAATGAACTTGGTAAAGTCGAGAAGAAAAGTATTACATGCATCACATATAGTAATACAAGGTGCCATTACGTGCAAAAATTATGGATGATGAAAGATGTAGCATTCTAAGCATGTAATCAGTATACTAAAACAATAGCAATTCAAAAGTGCTTGTATGTAGCAACCACAAAAGAAAAGGATACCTAGTGGCTGATAATAGATTACCTAGCTAAATCTACTATGTGCATGGAACCATTTGAGAGCCTCGCCAATGCTTATATTGAAAACATGGATGAAATGGAGTAACTCCATTACAAAATCTTCCACACACAAAGAGAAATGGATTGGGGAGAGTTGGAGATTCCTGATAATTTCAAACAAGAAGCCCTTAAATTAAAGGCTTTACTAACAACAATGGAATATTCCTTTCTTAACAATGGCAAACTAGTAATCATCAATGGCAAACTTTCTCTAAATAAAAAATAGAAGTTGTTGAAATTGGTGAAAAAATGGTCAATAGCATTTGCTTGGTCATATCATGAACTTATAGGAATCAATCTAGGAATATGCTAATGCCGTATCTATATAGACTCCTTCATCAAGCCAAAGAGGTAGTTGTAGCATAGGTTGAATTTTGAATTGAAGTAGGTTGTCAAAGAGGAGGTTGAATAACTCCTCAAGGCTAAGTTCATCTATCCTAGTTTAGATAGTGAATGGATTAGTCCACTCATTATTGTTTCCTAAAAAGATGGAAAATGGAGAGTCTCTATAGACTTCTGGCTGTTGAACATGGCAACTTACAAGGATCACTTTCTGTTGCCATTTGTTAACCAAGTGTTGGATAGCATAATAAGGCAGTGCTATTATAGCTTTTTGGATAGTTATAGTGGCTATACCAAAATCCATATTACACCAGAGGACTAGGAAAAAACTACATTCACAAGTCCCTAGGAGAGTTTTTCATATAGAAAGATGTCATTTGACCTATGCAATGCACTTGCTACATTCCAATATTTGGTCCTTAGTATGTTTGAAAATTGAGAATGGGTCAGAAGTCTTCATAGATAACTTCTCTACCTATGGTGCTACATTCAAGCAAGCCTTGGACTATCTTGAGTAGGTGCTTCAAAGATATGTGGAGAGTAACTTAAATCTCAATTGGTAGAAAAGCCACTGATGGTCTAAGAAGGCATTGTGCTAGGGCATAGAATTTCAAGTAAAGAGATCCAGGTGGATTGAAGAAAAATATGGGTTATCCAAGGAATTACTAGGTAACTCAAAACAATCAAATATATAGGCCATTCCTTGGCCACACTAGTTATTATAGGTGCTTCATTGAGAACTTTTCCAAAATTCCTAAGTCATTGGTTTAGCTTACCAAGAAGGATGCACCTTTCAACTAGACCTAGGAATGTGAAAATGCATTCTAAAAATTGAAGCATAAGCTCATAGAAACTTCCATTCTATGTGCTGTAGATTGGTTTTGTCCATTTCATATTATGACAGATGCATTCAATTATGCTTTGGGGGCTCTCCTTACACAATTGGATGATCAAAAATGTCCTTACTATGTGTATTATGCAAGCCAAAGCATTGTGGAAGTACAATTGAACTATATTATCATAGAGAAGGAACTCATGATGGTGGTGTACACCTTAGAGAAATTTAGGTACTATGTGCTTGGATATCAAGTTTTTGTGCACACAGATCACAATGCTATTGAGTTCTTCATGAGAAAACTAATGATTAGTCCCCGCGTCATATGGGGGCTAGTGATTCTATAGGAGTTCATTCTCACCATGATGGATAGAAAGGGAACCAAGAATTTGATCTCTAACCACATGTCTGAATTACGATGGGATAGCAAAGAGGATGAAGAACGTTTATCTTAACAATTTCTAGATGAACTCCTCTTTGCCAAAATTTTTAAAATGCAAGCACGTAAAGGTAGCGATTAGTATAAGAACTTCTTCTCCCATCTACTCACTTAGGAGATGCTACAAGAATGGAACTATAGGAAGAAACAATAGTTTCTTCACCAGGCTAACTACTACATGGAAATCAAGATTAACTTTTGATCCTCTAAGATGCTTCTGAGGGCCCTTGTTGGGACCATTATGTAGGAAGGAGGATGACCATTAAAATGCTCATGCTAGGATATTAATGGCCAAGCATCTTTAGGGATGCTCATTAGTTCTTCCATTTATGTGAATGTTGCCAATAAGATGAAGGGATGACTATATGACTGGAAGGACCCTAACTATGGATAAAACCACTAGAGCCTTTTAATTTTTGAAACATTAATTTCATGGGGTCCATCAACCTCATTTATAATGGAAAGACACACATCATTGTAGTAGTTGACTATTGTACTAAATGGGCTAAATTTTCCACTGTTGCTGATTGTTCATCCTCTACAGTATTATGGGTTTTACAACAAAATGTGGTAAATAGGTTTGGTGTGCCAAGGACACTTATTTTTGACAATGGAACACATATTACAGGTGCAACCTTTTTGAAACTAATGCAATGTGTGGGGGTGAAATGCAAACTAACAACTCCATACCTTCCCCAAGTTAATGGTTAAGTAGAAGCTACCAACGGAAAAATAACTAGAATACTAACTTGTATGGTTAGAAAATATAGGAAAGACTTGATAACAAAACTTAATAATAATCCATGTGCTTATTCGTTAGCTTGGAAAATTCCTATTGGTTATTCCCCTTATGAGTTAGTGTACAAAAAAATACCATCTCTTCCAATCATAGTAGAGTTCCATACAATTTCAATGGCTTGTGAATCTGACCTTAATTTAAGTCTAGCGCAAAGAGAGTAATTAATGACATTAAATGTGCTAGATGGAAACCAATTAGTAGCCTATCCATGAATGAAGTGCATAAGGCATACACCAAGCAATGCCATGACTAAGAATAAATTCCAATCAAGAGATAAAGTTCTTTACTAGAATCCCATGCACATACCACAATGTACAAAATTTTAGACACTATAGGAAGGATTGTATATTATTCATGTAAATTTTTCACTTGGGGCCATGACATCTTATCACCCTTCCAGTCCAGAAAAATGATTACTAGTCAACATCTAGATAGTAAAATATTTCCTTGAACCAAGGATAACTAGTAGCATTGACACCTCAAATGATGGATAGAGATGTTCTATCTTTTGGATCTTCTCCTTCCAACTCTGTTGTGGGAGAGATGGTCATTCATGTGAAGATTTTGTGATGGCTACTCAGTTTTTCAACTTTTTTGTTTTACATCATTCTTTATATGTTTTGTGATTTTATTGAATATTTTGCAACTTATTTTATTTTATAGATTTTTCCCTTATCTATTTTCCTTTATGTGTTGTTTTCTTATTTTCTGTTCATTAGGGATCTTGAATTTTTGCCATAGTTGCTATCACTGGAAGTTCATTTGAAACTATATTTAATGTTTGGATTGATTATTCAAATGACTAGTTTTTATTTTTGAATTATGACATTGATTATTGGAACACTAATTTTCTAATGACATCAAACAATGAGGGCACGTCATCCATTCATTCCACTCAATTCTATTGAATTTTTCATGTTGGTAGCATGAGGTCCTTTTCTAATTACAACTTCTAAAGAATCAATGATCTTGATACTTAATAGACTTGGAATGGACTAAGTGGAATCAACAAGGGTGTGGCTTTAAGGGGATTTATCACCTTCTATACCAACTTCCTTCTTAATTTTTTTGGATATTCTCATTAATCTCTCACAACTTCTACTATCGACCAATAATAGGAAGCATGTATTTACATGGTGTGATTCTCATTTTAAAAAACATGGGAATTTCAAAGCACATCCCTTAGACACAATAATGGGATACAAGCACTGGTCATGGGTTGGAAAGGCATGTACCCATGCCTGAAGGTACCCCTCTAACTAAGGCACTTCCACTCTTCTTGCCTCTCTTTTCTTCTCTACTTGGAGTGGTGGTCATCCTTTAGGGGGTGCCCATGAACTCTTATTTATCAACTGGTGAGAATATGACAATGTGAGGTCATTGAATGTGGATGGACTTGGTTCTAACTAAGGATGGGATAGTATCTGATCGTCTTAATCACGCATGCCACAAGGACTTCATGTCATTGAGATGTGAGACTCCATTATCATTTTCTCTCTTCTATCCCTATGCTCTTATCATTAACCACCTTAGTGCTTTCTATCATGGTTAATTGATGTGTCTATTTTGGTATGTCATAATCCTTAATGATTTCTTGCATGGATTCGATTTTTAATTATCAATGATCATTCATCATCCTTACTACTTATGGACTCCTTGGTATGAGGGCATGCAAGAGAATTAATGACATGAGCCTACTAGGGGGAGGATCCACTTACATACTCCTTAATCATGTTTAGTTCAACCTCTTATCCCTTGGTCATTTTGCAATTGATCCCATCTTGTCATCATAGAAAACATCTAGTTTTGGATCATCTCAACATATTCATTTTACATAACCTCCTTTATCCAACAAATCTCATACGCTCTTTCATGTTTTTCCATCCTTCTAGAATTTTTTAGCTTCATTTGGGCTCTTGTTTTGTCCTCAAAATCTTCCAAAATACTTAGTTTTTTGTTGTGAAAAATTGCTTCAAATAGTTGTGTTGATGCATCATCGTCAATGTAGCCTGATGCATTGATGCAACACAAAAATAGTATAAATACATGCGATAGTTAGCAAATTTTCAACATTTTATTCCAAATAAGAGAGGATTTTTTGCCATTTTCAAAGCCCAGAGATCTTCCAAACACCTTAACTTGAAAATTGCTTGCCCAATGCACCTCGTTCTTTGATTCCCTTACTACTAGAGGTATGCTTTATGTTGTGGAGGCCACAAATCTTTAGTTTATGCAAAAAATTTGTTGGAATATTTCTAACTTCCCAAGATTTAACCATTAAAATAATATTAAAATCCTAATCTAAACCAGGTTAGACCTTACAAATAAACTCTGGTAGCCAAAAAAATAAAATAATAAACCTACTAAGAACTAAAATGAACCTAGGTGTAATCTAACCTAATTAGAAGGTATCAAAAAGGAACTAAGTGTTAGACACTAAAATGCTAATTCATGGTTACATTTATGATCATAGATGACACCAAAGAGTGGAGCACTAGTAGGAGGACCTTCTTAATTGAGGGAGAAGTAGCCACAAGAAGGAAGGGACCAACAATAGAAATAACAGTCCTATGAACAATAGGCCAAAGTAGAATCTATTTAGCAAATTTCCATTACTTAAACTAGCCAATCTAGGTAAGATGAGACTTCAAGTCCAAGACCTAGCTTAGAGGTCATATTGATAGAGGCTTTCCTAGAGAAGATCCGAAGCAAGAAGGTTCAAAGTTTGGTTCTACAAGAAATGAATTTTGGATCCTTCTTAGTATTGGCTATCAAGAAAGTCTACACATAACTACAGGGGTTTCTTATGTGGTCCATTCTCTCCTCTAGTGAATAATAATACATGGGGGAGACCTACCTATTTTGGAATAATTGGTAGGTAGATGCATTAGTTAAAATCAAGGACATCATCATATCCTACTTGGTTAAGGCCATTTTAGAGGTCCTCAATTTGCCTAATATTGGGGCAACATTGGTGGAGATGTCAACACAGGTGGACCCTGAAGCTATAAAAGAGTGGGTTCAATGTTGCTATGGGTGGACCGTAAGGAGTATGGTGCACTTATGAAGGTAGAACATGATTATTTTAAAATTTTGGAGTATCACCTAAACATCTTTGCCTAAGCATGCACCACTCTAAGAGAAAAATTCTATGTCAACCTTCTACAACTCATCTATCTAAAAATGAAGAAGCAGTTCAAGGAAAATAAAAAAGGAAGGAAGAGAGTTCCCTTTCCATGTCTTCTTAGAAAAATCTATAACAAGGGAGGCATATTTCACTATGCTAATGATGTGATTCATTATGCTCATGTTGGATCTTGGTAGGAGATGATGAAGGATATAATAGCCGTGAAGTTGTAGGAAGAGGAGAGGCCATCACCACCACCTATAGAAGAAACCATACTAGAAGTGCTTGTAGTTTCAAAAAGGTTCGAGAACCTCTATGAATAGTAGTTGAAATAACAATAGGGTTTAGTAGGTGGTGGGGAACCATTAGTTTATCATCTAGAACTGA
Organism: Gnetum montanum; assembly: GCA_015680685.1. Lineage (NCBI taxonomy): Eukaryota > Viridiplantae > Streptophyta > Gnetopsida > Gnetales > Gnetaceae > Gnetum > Gnetum montanum. The sequence goes on along the minus strand of MNCI01036718.1, from coordinate 750,939 downwards.
GCCATCTAAATAAAGTCATAAGGACTATTAGTTGGCTGGAGAAAACTTCCCCATTGTTCTCCACAAAGAGAAATTTGATGCTTCCTAGAACAAATCCTAGTGCCAAGGAAGTTACGATGTCCATCCCTAGACAAGATTTCCTTGAAATTTCTAAGAATGCTATAACTTTCTTGGTGCACCTGGAGGAAGGCAAAGGGGTGACTATCTTGGTGATGTAGCATTGCGAATAAGAGACAGTGGTGGAGATGATGTTTGATAGGGTAGCTAAAGATCTAAACCCTCATGTGGCATATGTGCTAAACATTGTTGCAATGATAGATATTCAAACATCCATAGGAGTAGGAAGTGGTTGGTTGAATGTAGCCCAACATGAGGAAGTGTTGGAAAGATTGGTGGAAAGCAAGTAACTGCTTTTGGAGATCTTTGATCTTGTAGATGAAATTATTGTAATCTAATCAGAGCTACTAGAGATGAAGGGTAAACTTATAGGCATTGATCACTAAAAACTAATGATTAACCACTGAAGTTATGGAGTTGTGAGCCCATTTATTCAACCCCCACCATTCTCAACATAGACCTCACACACAATGAAGCTTTCTAATAGCTTCAACATAGAATTAGAGAGGTTGATAATGTGAAGGAGGCTATGATTTTTTATGCATCCTTATTAGAAGCCATGATATTCAACATTGATAGGGATCTGTTGCAAGTTTGCAAGGAGAACTTAGTTCTCACAAAGAATATCCATCACCTATGTAATGTTGAATAGCAGAATGTTCAAATGATCAAATTTGTTTAACAATAGTAGAAGTAGTTAGCTAAGGTAAATCCTAATATGAGTTAGTTAATAGTAAAAAATAGAAATATCTCAGTGGAGGAAGTTCAACCACTTTGTCAGAAAATGGTCATTGAGGTAGCCATGTGTTAAAATAAGGTTCTTAAATTTGTATGGGTTAAAAATCATTACAAAGACTTGGTGGAGCTCCTCAAGGAAGTTAATGAAAAAGAAATTCAATTAGACAAGGTGAAGATGAATGAGGCTCTTTAGAAATTCTAGGAAAGAGGTGGCATGTGCAACCAATATTTGATGGATTAAACACATACAACAAGGTAGAAATCTACCTAAAGGAGTTGCAAATTGAGAAGATGATAGAGTACATGGAGCTTGGCAACCTCCATTATGCAAACTTGGCTATGCTAATAGTAGGCAGGATGAGGACTAAGTTGGAGAAGTAGGTGGTCAGTTCCTACCTCTTATACAAGGTAGAATGCAAGTACCACAAGGACATTAAGCAATAGTTGAAGATAGCCAACATAGAGCTTGAAGTTATTAGAAGTAGATTCACTAACCAATGATTTTTTTCCTTGAACTTGGCTAGGAGAATGAATGACTATCACAAGCTACAAAACTTAGTAAAGATGTTCAAAATTAAAAATAAATAATTCATCACATGATTTATCAATGCAAAAGAGATGTTTCCTACAATGTCATGCCCATGGGATATACCTGTGCCAGCCCACACTAGTGAAGCCACGTGGACTACATACAATCCTAATGGTAAGGAAGAGAAGATGAAGACATTACTGGATGCTTTCAAGCTTTCATGGGTAGTAGCAGGATAGCCTTGGCCACCCCCATTGCTAAAAGCACCAAAACTAGGTGAAGGATCTGTAGTGCCATAAGAGCCTCCACCTCTAGGAACTATTTGAAAATTCACCTTATTTTTGGCAACTCAAGGAAGTTTTTTGAAGTTTTTATAAGAGTATCCAATTTTGTTGTTATGAACACCAATTTTATAATTCCATATAGTTTAGCACATAGAGTTAGTTAGTTAGTTAGTTAGTTTGTTGTTTTTTAGTTAATAAATCCCATAGTTTCTCAATTTTTTTAAAAAACTCAATCCTACTTTTGTTCACTTGAGGATAAGTTTTCAGTTAGTTGTGACAAGTTGACGTAGCTCTGTTGATGCATGGTGACATGTGTTGATGCAGGCACAACCCATATAAATGTGTTTACCAACTACATTTATGGCTTCTTCTATTAATAGCATAGTGAAGGCCTTGCAGTTTGTCTATTGTAGAGTTAGAATATTTTCCTTTGAGTGCTCATAGTATGAGTGAAAGAGATTGTACAGAACTTTATTTGAGCACCATGTATTTGAATGCATTAATGTGAATGACAATAAAGTTTTGATTTTTGGCATTCATTGTAGCACTTGGAACCTTCACCACCATAAGCACCGTAACCAGGTGATGGACCTTCAACATCATAGGAGCCTTCACCTCTAGACAATATTTTAAAATTTTCCTTGTCTTTAGCAACTCAAGGAACCTACTAAATTTTTTGTAAGAGTGTCTACTTTCTTTTCATGGATACCAATTTTGTAATTCTATACAATGGTACTCAGAGTTAGTCAGTATATTTTTTTTAGTTAATAAATTCTATACTTTCCCAATTTTTGTAAAAAGCTCAGTCCTACTTTTGTTCACTCGAGGAAGAATTTGCTATCAATTGTGGGGGTATGATGAAGTATCAATAAATAGACTACATCAACAGGCATGCATTGGCATAGGCCCATCAACACATCTTGATTGATGCATGATGACATGCATTTACGTAGATGCATCAATTTTGATGTAGGCACAACCTAAATGCAGATATTAACCACATTTATGAAACTTTGTTTCAATAGCATAGTAAAGCCCTTACAATTTTTCTTTCATAGAGTTAGAATATTTTCCTTCGAGTGCCCATAGTGTGAGTAAAATAGATTGCATAAAACTTTATTTGAACACCATGTACCTGACAGGATTGACGTGAATGACAATAAAGTTGAGATTTGTGCTATTCATTGTAGCACTTAGTTTAGCTTAATCTTTCTTACCAACATTCTACTTTATATGGATTTTATATTTCATGTCATAGTAATTAACATAATTAATCATGAATACATAGGAATGATTGCTTTGAGCATAACATATAATGCTTGGTAATCCTAGTAGTGATCATTTGGTACACTTAGTAATTATTATTTGATAACCCAGTAGCATTAATACTAGTTTGGGATGTGTACGGTAAGTGGGTACAACTACTTATGTTAGGGTAGTTAGCCTTTAGAACAAGTTAGGTAATTAAAAGAGTCTATCATTAAATATTCATCTTTCTACATAGAACTTATGATAAAAAAATATAAAAATATAAATAAAAAAAATATCATATACCATAACTCACATGTAACCATATGCAAGGCATACATAAGTGTGAGTTATGAAGACAACGATCACATAACCCTTTAGTTCACAGTCTCTAACTATGGGCAAAGTTAAGAACTAAGTCCACGGAATTTGACCGGATCACTAGTACATTCTTGTGATTCATATAGTTGGGTGTAGGTTATACTTGCTACTCATCACTGGTGACATTCTTGGGGATCTATTTTAGGTAAGTGCACTAATTAGGAAAGGACAGTGATGTTGTACAAAGATGTTTTCTGGATGAATCAATGATAAATCATTAAGGAAATAATAATACACCACCAAGTACACTACTTCTAGCAATACTTAACATGAATTCTTCTCATAGGGATGAATCTCCATCACATGTAGGAAGACCCAATCGATGATAGGAGGTTCCAAAAATACCCCAACTTCAGGTTGTCTATGCCCATCTGGAGTCCTACATTTCAAATTTCACTTTGATCCTGCATCAAGATAAATAATTGCATTGGAGGGACATGAAAGGTACCATCATGTTGCTCCTTGACCAGTTTGTTCTTGCCATGCCAACGAATAGTTTCATTAGGTTTGGCATCATTGCACCTAGTGTAGAATATGAGGTCTAAGATCATTCTTACTAGGACTATCATCCTACTGATGCCTAATGAAAGAAGGATAAATAGATGGAAGAATGATACAAGGCCTCTAAGGGTAAGGGGGTCTTGACCTAGTTATTGTTGCAACAACATAACAAAGGCAAAGACTTCTTTTCAAGATAATTCCAATACACATATTCTCCTCCTTTCTATGATGAGACGCTCCTTCATCAGTGAATATAGTTAACTATGAACAACCTAGGTGAGGAAAAGACTAGTTCTTAAGAACAAGGGGCATTAAGAGATAGAAAATTAAGCCAAACATCTAAGATAAAAAAAATGACAAGAAAAAAGAAAAAGAAAAAGAAAAGCAAATGGATTAGGGTCAGGATCGAATGAGAAGAACTAGCAAAGATCATTCTTCTAGTTTTCCTTCTTCTTCATCTTCAAATTTAATAAGAGTAGTAGGGGTTAAGATAGGAACAAAAATAGTCAAGATTGGAATGGGGATGAATAATGGGATAAGGATGAATGTAGATCTTGCTGGGATGATCAAGAGTAGGGGTAAGGATAACCACAAGGGAAGGAGTAACATTAGGTGAGAAGGCATTGCAGGACTCATCATAGACATCATGGTCATGAATAGGGCTAGCTAGATCATCATGACTATGATGAGCCACTACCAGTTACTTGGAACATGTTGAACGTTTCAAATGTAGTGTAGATACCTATAAGGCACTTGAAGGATAGCTAAATCAAGAGGTTGGATATGGATAATATCCCTAGGTTTGAAGGGGATAGAATTTAGATCCACAAAATCATCGTCAAGTCTTTTATCATACCTGTGGCTTACAAAACATAGATAATGAATGGCAGAAGCTGAAGCTATTCCCAAGGCCACTCATCAAGGAAGCTGAAAGCTAGCACTAGTCCTTAGCATTGGAATCGATTCGCTGATGAAGTACTATGTTGAAACTCTTTAATGACAAATACCAAATGTACTCTAGAGCATCCTACTTTTGGAGACAAATCCAAGGATGAAAATGAGACAATCATTAGTTCTTGGATGCATTCGTAGGATGGTACTATTATCTTCCACATTAATTCCTAGGCCATGGATACTCCCAAAGGGATTAGCTTTGCTATATCATAGATGGTCTCAGAAATGAAATAAGGAAAATCCTGAGGATCTATCCCCAAGGAAGACTTTTTGAGATGCAGGCCCCCTAGATTCAAAGACTGATAGATCAGGTGGCTAACGAAGAAGGAGAGCTCAAAAAAATGTGAAAGTGTAGAGTACAATAAGGATTTCTCCATTTGCAGAGGTGATATACGTTTCTAAGACTCTGAGGAGAAAGCACCACTTGATGAAGTGGTGGACAGGAAACCTTGCCAATATGAGAATCTATCATTGAAATATTAGTTAAGGTAGATAAGATGTGGGACTCCTTGGATAAGAAGTTCCAAATAGCTTTGAAAATTGTAGAGGAAAGAAGAGATCAAGGGAGTAGTGGTCAAGAAAGAAGGAAGAAAAATGATGTAGCATAGGATTATTACAAAATCAAGGGTAGAGGTGCAACAATAGAAGAGATTGCAAATTCAAAAATAGATGATGATGACAATGAAATTTTCCAAGATGAACATCATAATGGATGTTGCCTAGTGCTATTACATCTATAGGAATCTAGGGCATATGTGTTAAATCCTAAATTTACAAAAAGGAAAACATCTACAAGGCAACTACAAGAAGTAGTTCCTAACACATATCATTATTCAAGATCAAGAATCAAGAGATACCAAATGTATGAAGCACACTACTTCAAAGGAACTTTGCTACAGTGGTGGATGAAGTCTTTAATAGTAGTAAATTTGGCCTACTTTGTGTAATAATCTATGCATATAATAATGTATGCCTTACTATTGAAGTTTAGAGAGATGGAATCAATGAAGTTAATCCCCCATACATCAAAGGGCTCTAGTGGTTGGATCTGTTGTTATGATCCATCCATATGCAAGGACATATCTCCCTCACATTAGCACTTGTTGCAACAACATGAGAAGTGTTGAGCATCACAAAACATGATGGGCCAAAAATAGCTCACGAGTAGTAGATTTATCATGGTGCTCTTCCAGGCATAGTGCATACCACACACATCATGGTGTGCATGAGCTAAGATATCACCTTGGCTTTCATGAGGAATACACCATCTTACTTGGCCATTAGAACATCACTTATAGAGATGCTCTTTGATGACTAGGGTAGGCTTCACTTGGTGTTGGAATCATTGAAACTTATGTTTGTTCTACATGGGAGGAAGCTTTTAGGGTACTAGGTAATTAAAAATATCTAGGAATCATGGACATTCACATCTACTCTTCAAGTTGAAAATGACCTTACAAATGTGATCATCCAAAATTCCTCAAAAAGCACACCTTCTTTCTTATTACCAATTTGTAATTATGATAAATGATCTATCACCACATTCTTGGCTCCCTTGCGATTAATCATGTAAAAATCAAATAATTGCAAGAGAACTAGCCATTAGATCACATGAGGGTTGACATCTAATTTGCTCATGAGGAATTAGATGGCAGTATGATTGATGTAAATCAAAATTTTTCACCCTAGAACATAATGCTTGAATTTTTGAAGTACAAAAATAATGTCCATCAAATATTATTCTATGGTGGTGTAATTTAGTTGAGGCCCCACAATAATTCTACTAGCACAGTGGATGTAGTAGGACATCTTCTTTTTATAAAACTAAATTAGGACAATGTCCAATGCAAAATCAAAAGCATTCTTCATTGTATGAAATGATTGAGTCCAATTGGAACTTTGCAATATGGGAATTTGGGTTAGCCTTTACTTTAGATTTTAGAAGGCATTTTAAGATTCCTTATTCCACAATAATGAAACATCTTTTTTTAAGCTCAAATAAGGGCTTATCTATTCTATAGTAATATTTAATAAAACAATAATAATAATTAGTGTGATCTAGAAAAGATTGCACCTCTTTAACTATCATGGGTAATTGTGTCATGTTATTGATGGTGTGAATCGTGTTAGGATCAACTTCAATCCCCTTCTTTGAAAATTTATGGTAAGGAATAATGCACTTAATTACCATCAACTAGCTCTTTTTATAATTTAGCTTCATATTAACTTGGTGGAAATAGAATAGAACAACTTTGAGCCAATTCGAGGGTTTCTAAAATGAATTGCCATATGTAAAAAAGTCATCAATGAATACTTGCACACTCTTGCTAATGTAATCTTGGAACATGGTCATCACCAGCCATTGGAATATGGTTGGTGCATTACATAATCCAAAGGACATATGGTTAAAGGTAAAGGTGTCCTATAGATAGATGAAGGTAGTCTTGGCTTGATCCTTGGATATAATTTTGATTCGATTATAACTAGACTACCCATCAAGGAAATTGTATTATTCCTAGATAGCTATGTTATTTAATACCTAGTCTACAAAGAGTAACATGAAATGATTCTTAAAGATGACAAAATTTAGAAACCTATAGTCAATAAAAACTTGCCATTCATTCCCTCTCTTGGGTGCGACTATAGTTGGGCAAATCTACTCACTATCAAAGGTAGGAGCAATGAAACTAGATCATAGTAGATGAATGATTTCACTTTTTACCATGTCCTAAATATTCAAATTGATTCTATGTTGTAGTATCTATTGATGTTTGGCACTTGTGTTCATAAATATGTAGTGTTGATAGATTAAAAGATCAATTTCCATGAGTTCATCATGGGACTAGGTAAAGGCTTTTCTCCATTTTGCAACTATATTTTTTAATTTAATCTTTTGGATAACCATTAGGAAGAGAGTAATGATGAGCAGATGATCATTTGTGACGAAAAAGTACTTTAAGCCTTTATGAAGTTGCTTGAGTTCAAGTAGTGCTATAAAAATATCTTGGAACAAATGAAGAGTGCCCTAGAATTCAAGATTGTATTACATACTGTAATTTCCTTCATTGTATTCACAACTTCTAAAAGATGATTTGACATTAGATGAGGTAAGAGGATCAATTGGTCTCTCAAAAATTTGATGTGTGGCTTCATGGACTAGATGCTCTTTAAGGCAATTCATGTCTCTAATAGTACAAAGACACTCTATAACACAATAGTTGCAACCATGCTTGCCACAAAAATAGGAAGGATCATATGAAATTCACTTGTGTATGTCTTCCTAGTTGTATCTTTCATGTTGATTTTAGGGTGGAGGCATTGGAAGACTAGCCTAGCATCAATGATACATAGCCATACCCTTCCCATAATGATAGAGAAGTTGTCTCCCATATTATTCTTTAGTTTAATCACCAAGAAATTAGCAGGGTATGACCATCTTGCTAAAGTGGTCATTACATCATTAACTTATCCCATAGGATAAGTGTATTATTGGTCTACCAGATCCAAATTAATGTTATTACTTTTGAGAGAGAGGAGCCCTTAATCAAGGTACTACTATAATGAAATGATGTTGACTCTCAAACCAGAGTTTGGAAGAACTAGGTAATGACCTTTCTCACTAATCTAGATCTTCAGAATGGGACTACTAGGATTGGTTCTTTTTCAAATAGATTGCCTTTTTTATTACCTGTGTGGCTATGTTATACATGGTAATTATCATGACATCATTGCCATTAGGTGTCATGACATTTGAGCAACATGATATAGTTAAAGAAATCTTTCCTGAAGTGGATGTTTTGCTTTGAAAACATTCAAGAAATGGTAAAGGGATCTCTTGGATTTTGACTCCTATTCTTCTACAAGAATTATCCTCTCCACATAAGGAAGAAGATGGGTAAACCTAGCCCCATGGCATTCATGTTTGTAGTTACAAAAAAAATTTCCTGCCATGGGATCTTAGATTTCCCTCCACAACCATATTAATAAGAGCTTGGTAATATTCCATAGTAGCATAAGTTGAAGTTTGATCAACATAATATGCAAGATTACAAGATTTATATTCCCTCATTTGTAGTTGACTAGGGATCTCACCTTGCATTAGATTAGGTAGTAGAAGCTATTATTAATGATGGAGAGCTTGTAAGGTAGGACTAATGAACACAAGCTCATTCTAGTGAGATATCATCTATTGAGATGAATAAGTACATTCTTGAATACCTGGAGAGTAGGAGTTTGGAGAAAATGACATTTTTTGTTACATTGGAGAATTACATGGAGTAGCACCCTAAGGATTACAAGTTTACCACTACTAGTACTACTAAATGTATTACAAGTACACACCTGAAGAATAGTATGCTTGGCCATAAAAGGGAACCCTTCGTGTTTGCCTCTTAATGAAATTAGGCTTCAAAGGGATCCTAGCTCATCTTATTTCACTAATCATGTGGTCCATGACTAGGTAGCACTATTAGTCACGAGGAACTAAATAATACTTGTAAGAACCCTCATCACTGGAGGATGAGGAAGCCTCATGTAAATCCTCTTTTGTTTCCTTAGAGGAAAAGAGCTTTTCCTTCATAATGATAGCTATGTTTAGGTGGTATAACTTTGTTTTCTACCACTTCAACCATTCTACCCTTAATGTCCTTAAGGATAGTGGTCATTTTCTTATCCATTGCATCCCAAAATTGATCCACCTAGTGGGCCAATTCTGCCAAGCCTTTATAAGTTTTAACTTAATCACGTTGCAAGGCCTTAATAATAGAAGAAGGTTTGGCTATACCTTCAATAATTTCGGCCTCCTTTCCATGCATGGGATTGTAGTTATACTCCTTTGAGAATTTTTATTTTTATTTTCACCTTTTAAACTAGAAATGGTGTCTAGAAGCACTTTGATTTTGGCCATAGATTTTTTGTGGACTTGGCCCATTACATACATATCTACTTGCTCACTTGTGTTCTACCTTAGGCCTTTCATGATATGCATGAGATGCTTGCTTTGGCAAAAGCCATGGTTTAGATAGTGATGGACTATTTTGAGATACCTATTGATGACAATGTTTAGTGATTCACAGGCTCGTTGCCTCCATCTAACCATATCCTTCAAGATGTAAAAAATTTATACATAGGTTTGGAATTTGGTATTGAATATTTTAACCATGTTTACCAATGCTTGAATTAACCTAGATGGAAATAATACAAGTTTTTTGCTTTCTCAATGAAGATGCAAGGGAGCAACTGCAAATTTTGCCAATCACTAATGATCCCTTGTAAATAACTAGTATCAAATGCCTACAAATGCAGTTGGAAATCATCACTAGCATACTCTTTGTATAATGGAACATCAACCATGTTTATCTGTTTGATCTTGATATCATGAAGATGCTCTCATGGAATGTAGATAGCTTTGTTCAGCTCATGATAATCACCCCAGTCAAACAAGGGGAAATTATCATCATTAGATGATCCTAATAAATGAAGGTGTTGAAACTTGGGGAGGAGATCATCCTCATAGGTTTGGGATGCATTAGGATTGATAACCACTAATAATGGGTCTTAATGGTAGAGTGACCCTTTATCTTTAATATCTTCTTTCTTACCTTGCTCCTCATTTGAGTGGTTACATGAAAAGCCACGATGGATCTCCTCCTTCATCATTTGATCTTAGAGCTCTTACCTAGGTTGAAGCTCATAATTGCTAAAGTTTGACTTCAAAGCTGCATAAAATGAATGAAATTCCTATAGTCCAAGGTTGATTAGGACCTATTTGAGATTTACCATCACGACCATGATCCATTCCTTTACCAAATGTCCATGAATGCCACACCACATCATTTTCTTATCTTGATGATAAGTTAAGAAAACCAGTGTCAAAGTTGGGCTGTCGAAATGTTCAAAGACAACAAAAGCCTTGTATCATTTTGCTACTCTTGCTGAGATCTTTGGTGGGCTCTTAGCATCATCCACCATCTTATTCATGCTTAAAATCTACACATAACACTAAGAAACAAATACTAGGTTTGAATAAATATTAAATCAAGAATATTCAATTATTTCTAGGTAATTCACCAATGTCTTTCCCAACAATGGTGCCAATGATAGGGGTTCCACTGATTTTGGCCCAAGGAATAGTTTATTTAAATCACAATTTTGAAGACAATGTTGAGTGGATTGTAAACACTTGTGTATGTCTTTGTGTTTAAGAAATGTAAAAGATATTATCATACATATGTTACAAATAAAACATGTGTTGCCATGATGAGAGGTATAGAGAGAAATATTTATGGTTTTATGTTTTATGATTTTTATGAATTTTGAAATTATAAAAAACAAAACAATAATAAACACACATACATTGCAATCCCTCTTGGGATTAAAATTTTTCAAAGGGACCTCTAAAAGTGACTAGCGAATTTGAAGTCTTTGTTACTAACAATATTCAAAGGAATTCCATACAACTTCATAACATGCTCGAAAAACAAATTTGCAACATAGGAAGCATCACTCACCTTTTTACATGAAATAAAGTGTGCCATCTTGGAAAATTTGTCTACAATAAAAAAAATTGCATCATTTCCACTTTTGGTTCTTGTAATAACACTCACAAAATCCATAGATACAATTTCCCATGGATCCTTGGGAATTGGCAAAGGCATGTAATGTCTATCAACTCCTTTATCTTCTTTGAATTTCTGACAAGTCAAACACTCTTTCATAAATTTTAAAACTTTAGTTATGATACCAAGCTAAAAATAGTTCCTACCCACAAGTTCGAATATTTTATCCTTGCTCATGTAACTATCATGTCATTGCAATGATTTTCAAACAAAATATTATTTTGCAAATCACAATTAGGAACACATGCTTTTTCATTTTTAAATATTAGTTCATCTTGAATATGATAGTTCCTATACTAGTGTATCCTTGTTAATAATGGCTCTTTGAGCCTCCTCCAAACCTATCCAAAATTAACATCATGTGCATATAAATTAGAAAAATCACCCATACGTTCCACATGAGGTACGCTGAAATTCACCACATGCACCTTAGATAATGCATCAACCACCACTTTGGCTTTCCTAGTTTTGTATTTCAACATAAAATTAAACTCTTGTAACTATGGAACTCACTTCAAGTGCTTTACACTTAACTTCTTTTGGGAGTTTAGAAATTGTAGTGCTTTGTGGTTTGTCATCAAAGTAAACTTCTTTGGCAATAAGTAATGTTTCTAATGCTAGTGTACAACTCCTTCTCATATGTACTATACCCTTTTCTTGTTTCATTCAACTTTTCAAAAAAGAAAAAGAAAAAGAAAAGTAACAAACCTACCTTCTTGGGAAAGTACCCCACCAATGACAAGTCCACTTGCATCCTTCTCCACTTAATAAAGCTTCTAAAAATTTGGAATCGAAAGCATCGATTCACTAGTAGTCTTTACCTTCAATAAGTCAAAGATCCCTTGGGTTTTATTCTTCCACTTGAAATATTTATTTTTCTTCAATAAAGCAAACATAGGCCATGAAATACCATTAAAATTTTTGATGAATTGTCTATAAAAACTCACGAAATCAAAAAATGATCTTATATTTCCAACATTCTTAAGAGTTGGCCCATTTCTCATTATCTTTACCTTGGTAGCTTCCATCAGAATTTTGTTTTTATAAACCATATGCTCCAAATATGTGATTTCTTTCTTGAAGAAATGGATTTTCTTCACATTGATCACAAATTATGCCTCCTCTAATACAAGACACACCATCTACAAGTGATCCATGTGCTCTTCCTCATTAGAGCTATACACCAAAATATTGTTAAAAAATATAATACATCACTTGCTATTCAAGGCCTTCAATACTTCATGCATCAACCTTATGAATGTAGTAGTTGCATTCATGAGCCCAAATGACATCACCAACCACTCAAATAATCCATCCAGTGTCTTCAAAGATATCTTCCATTCATCACCATGCTTGATTCTTATTTGATGGTAACCAATCTTCTAATCAATTTTGCAAAAAATCTCTACATTGGTAAGGAAATTAGAACAGGAAACCTATACCTCACTATTATCTTGTTCACTATCATGGAATTAATGCACATCTTCCATTCGTCATTGTTCTTCTTTGGCACTAGCACTTTTGGATCTACATAAGATGAAATGGATTCCATCTTGAAGCCATTTTCAAGTAACAACTATGGTTATCTTTGAAATTTAGCCCTTTGATTTGGTGCCATCCAATAAGCCCTCTCATTTGGAATTGTAGCACCATGAATGAAACCAATTTGATGTTGTACATTTCTCATTGGTGGTAATTCATTGAATTCCTCCTTGAATACCTTGAAACATTTCTCCTTTAAGCCTAACACATATGTAGGAAGTTTAATCTACACATCATCATGGTTAGAAGCAATTGTTGATACAACAATAAATTTAAAACCTATTTCATCATGGTTCTTAATGTATTCCCTCTCTCCTAGAAAGATTAAGTAAGCATTAAGTAAGCTTTGCTACCTCACTTGTTTAGCCATCATAGGAATCAACTCATGGATTCCATTAGATATAGCTAAAGTCCATATATCTCTTGCTTCATAAAACTAAGCATCATTATCAAAATTCCAAGGTCTACTAAGAATTACATTATCACAATCTATTAGAAGCACATCAAACTTCACAACATCATGAAAACCTTCAATTTTAAGTTTTAAAGTACATTGTTCCCTCACCTTTTTAGAGAAATCTCTAAACAACCAAATGCATCTTATAGGGTCTAGGATGAGGATTATTTACCAAAGACAATCTAATAACTACTCTAGAAGAAATAATATTTTCTTGGGCTTTCTCATTAATCAAAACATGAATTCATTCCTCATTAAATAAACATCTAGCTTTAATTCAAAATAATAAATTACTAGTAGGATGGTTCCCTTTACTCAAATTTCCCATGAATGCACAAGAATTTAATTTAAAAACTTCCTCAATATTAGGAGCATTAGAATTACCTCTCTAAATAACTTAGCATGATATCTCCTTCACCTCCATGGTTTGCACTTCTTTGCCCTTGACTATTGTGTGAAGTTGAAATTCCCATTATTATTGTCCCCATTCTCCACACTTGAAGCATTGAATCTTGGATGAGCTATTCTCATATCCCTTCTATGTCTTCTTGTTATGGCTATAATCCTTGTTTTTAGATTTGGACTTGGGTCCTTTCTCTGATTTGGATCCCTTGTCAACTTTTATTTTCTCCTATTTTTAAATCCACTTAAATTCTTTTCTACCTTGAGTGCCAAATCATAAGCCTCATCAAGGGTTTATGGCTCATGAAAAGACAACTCCTACTAGCACATCATTTTGAGAACTTCTAAAAAGATTAAAGCCTATTCATACTCCTAGTTTACTTTAACTTGATGGAATAGGTCACAAAATTTGATGTAGAATTATTTGACATCCTTGTCACCTTACCTTAGAATTTCAAGTTCATAATGATCTCTTATCTCTAATGAGACTGTTCAAATTTTCTTCTCAACCTATATTTCATCAGATTTTAATCTTTGATGGGTTGACCATTTTGTCTTTCATAATCTTGGGAATCCTTTTTCCACTATGTAGAAGTCATGCCTTCTAATTTGGATTCAAAAATAAGTACTATTAAGTTATTTGATACCTCATCCTACTCAAAGTGCTTTTCAAGTGCATATAGCTAACTTGAAAAAGCATTGGCATCATCTACATCATTGAAAGTTTTCAATCTAACATATGAAAGTTTGACAACATTTCAAAATGCTTTAGCAAGCCTTGGTTCATCCTCCTTACCAAGCTTGCCAAGGAAAGAAGTAGTTTCCACTGTTGGAGCCCTTGGAATTTTCATCTAAGGAATAGGATTCTCTTGTATTAGAATCCTTGATTGATGGATTTCTATACTTCCATATCTGGATTATCCATTCTCATCATCCACTTCATCTCCACTAGGTTATGAAATGTCTTCAGCTGAACGTGAATGCTCATCACCTCTGTGTATTTGGATATGGCTAGGATCAACATTTCTAGCTAAATTTGTGCCGATTTCATCCAACCAAACAACCATAATTGGAAGGTTGACTTAATGCTCACCATGCCTCTATTCAATGCCTAAACCTATTTCTTCATAGGCACCATCTATATTTGATAAAGTTCTTCCAAACAAGTGTAAGAAAAACTAAGCTTTGATACCAATAATTAGCTAGAGTAGGTTTAGTCAAATATTAAATAACCTTTTGATATTAAATCTAGATATTATTAAAGGATAAGTAATTTTTTAGAAAACAAGAAAACTAGTTGTCTCCAATTATTGAACAAGAAGATTACAATAGGGTTCCACAATTCACAAAACATCAAATAGCCTTACACACTCGAATGATGCTACAAAGCATGAGATTGTACAACCATATAATGGTTGTGATAAATTCTAGAGATAATCAAATGAGAGTGTCTTCTACAATCTAGGACTGAGATCTTGCACACAAGCATGATCAAGAATAGGTAGGCCAATCCACCATACAAGTGATCTTGGGGTTGCAACCACATATGCACTCACTCAATGTGCTCTATGTTCACACTCTTGTTAACCTCTCATCAACTCAAGAGTTTTCCTCAAGGCATCTCATGTTCTCTAATGGTGGTACAAGCAAGAAACATACTCCATATATTAACCAAACAAGATAAAAATCATAGGAAAAATTTCTCAAGCACAACTTGTAGATCCTTTGCTATTTCCTTATTTTTCTCACCTTGTCTTGGTTGTTTCCAAACTTGGAATAGCAATTTAGGAAGTTTTCTTGCACATTTTGGTCATCTTTAGCCTAATTATGAAAATATAAAAGTATTACATGCAACCTAATTATAATCCATGGATGGGTTAATGTAGCTTCTAGAGAGTTAATACATGATTGTTGATTTTCATCCTCTTAATTGAGTTAGTTATTATCAAAGTATGTGGTTTAACTCACAGTGAGGCATATGATATGATATTATTTAGCATGAAAAGGAAAAGTAAAATATTGTAAATTGAATATTAAGTTTTAAATCTAAGAAATAGTGGAAACTAAATCTTATATTAGCCTAATAGAAATAAGCATTGGGTCCTAGCTTGTTGTACATATCATAGGCTAGTATAACTATCACTAGGATTACCAAGCAACTTGTAACTAATTAAATCAAGTGATATCACTATTGGGTTATTAAATGATTATATGTTATGCTTGAAACTAGTCATCCTTATTCTTTTGAGTTATTAATATGCAATGAAAATATAAATGACATTGGAAAAGTAATGTACATGTGAAAGTAAATTTAAGATAATTAATATGATAGAATGATTAGAAATGATTTGAATCTTTGTTTTTGTCTATGGAATGTGTCTAGGTACATCTTACTTGAATAAAGATTTTTTATAATCACTTGAAACCACATTGCGAGGATTCATGGACCAACTCGAAATTCATAGAATAAAGTTATAAGTGTCTAATTACTAGTAGAACAAAAAGGTACATTAAGGATGATGGTTGATTGATATTTTTAGGCATTACCTATCACAAATACATCACATTTAGACTATTGTATGAAAACATGTATGAAAACATATGATATGGTAACTATGATAATTGTGGGATGTTAATAGGATGATTGATGGTGATGGTGATGATAACATAGGATTGCCACTTGAATTGTTAGATACAAATAATGAATTTGATGATGTAATAAATGAAGAAGATGATGATGATAAAGATTTAATTAATACTACTAAGTTGACACCTAATTATCAATTTTGGAATATAGTAGAAATAGATGTTTTAGAGATAAAAAAAATGTAGTGTGATAGAGGGGTAACATGGAGGAGGGATGTTGCATAGGGAGCTAGTGGAATGATAGTATGGATGACATATTATATAGCAAGGATTGAACTATAGGAGGGAGTGGAAGGGTTGTTGAAGATGGCATAGAAGGGGAGTTGAGGAAAGCATGGTTATCTACGGTGAGTTGCAATGGTTGTGTGGGTAGGTTTTGGAGCTTTTAGCCTAGATCAAATGTAAGTTTATAAGTCTAGATATTACTTGGTAATATGCCTAGATTTAAAACAATGTCTACAACTATTCATAAAGTTTTCAAGCTCCAATAGCTGATGACTTTTCTCATAGGAGATGACAATCAAAATCTTTAATCTAAGCTCTATTAAAAGAGACATATAAATGTACATTTGAGCATCTATGAGTATAGTTTTATTTACAATAGGTTTGTCTAGTGCAATGTCCTTCCTAAACTAACCATCAATGGTTAGGAAAACCTCCTTATCCCATAGCTCAATTGGAAAACTTGGGAGTTGGATCTAAATTGGGATAAGTGGATGTACCTATGGGTGTTGTAGCTACTGTTGTCTATGCTAGGATACCATTTTTCTAGAAAAGGAGATGATCTTTGAAAGAGTAGAGGTAGTTAGAGGGAACATTCTTTTTATCATAGATTCATAATTATGTCCATATTGTAGACCAATCAAAGCATATTTCAAACTCTAATTTGAAGATTTTATGAAAAGCATTTTTCAAGTAGAGCTTTTGAGGGGGTAAAAGTAGAATTTAAATAGAATATCTTTAATTTATCCAACATTCCTGCCCATATAAAGCCTTAGACATTATTTTGGAGCGATCAGAAACTAAAAGCATTTAATCAATTAAAGATTAAATATTTTTCTTATTAATCAAATATTGAATATTATTCTTTTTGATCCTTGATTTCATCTTATTTCATTGTGAATTTTCTAGAATATGAATAAGTGTTCTATTCTACAATAGAGCTTACTCTTATGGATGAATTAACAAAGGAAATACAAGATGAAATCCCTTAGTGTAGCTCAAGAAGACATTGTTTCTAAAATGAAGAAGTGAAGACATGCTTTGGAATCAAAAGGCTTAAGAATTAGCAAAAGTAAGATAGAATATATAGAATGCAATTTCAATAACAACATAAAAAATGATAAAATAGAAATGATAAGTTAAGTCCAGAGAGTCCCTTTCTACAAATAATTCTACTACCTAAAATCAATTCTCTAATTAGATGATAAAATTAATAAAGATATAAGAAATAAAATTAAAGTAGGATGATTAAAATGGAGACAAGATAGTAGTGTTCTATGTAATAAAATAATACAAAAAAAAAAACTAATTGAAAAATTTTAGAGGATAGTAATTAAGATTGCTATCTTATATGGTACTAAATGTTAGACAATAAATAAGAAGTGTGAACAAAAAATTAGTGTAGTAGAAATGCAAATGCTTAAATGTATGTTGAATATTACCAGAAGAGATAAACTACATAATACAGACATTAGAGAAAGACTTGGAGTGGCTTCTATTTTAGATAAGTAATAGGAATGATGACTTAGATGATTTGAATTATGTAAAGAAGATTAAACAATGATCCTATAAAAACGATTTTGACATTGTTGTATATTTTGAAGAGCAACACAATGGAAGTAAGATCCCTTTAAGCTTCTAAGATTAACTAGCCTTGCTTAAAAATTCATCTGAAATATTGATCATGAGTAGTAACTTACTGACGGTTTTGTAGATCATAAGTCATGCTGGACTCATGGTCATCTCATTATGCCTAACCATGGGATGTAGTTAGGTTGTGGTGTTTTGGAATGTTGAAAATGTTAACAATGATTCATTGCTTCAAATTTAAAAGGATTTTGATAAGGGTAATAAAAGATCACACTTAGGGATGATATTTGAACCTCTAAACTAATGTATCATGAGTTAAAATCATGCTTCAAACATAGTTATTAATCAAATGAGATGGATTCATATAGGCAAATGATTGTAAGATCAATGATAGCTTCACTTCAGGCTTGGGAAAGTTTTTATCAACAAGAGGGACATAAAGTGCTTTGAAATTCTTCACAACATGTAAGGATTATCTTTCAATCACTTTGAGGAAGTCTTGGCTCTATTGAACTTACTATTTTAAACTTATCTTTGATGGTTTTTGACAACTTGGAATGAAACTTGAAATAGGACTGAAATGATAATATTCTTGTGATAATGAGATCAAAATGAAATAGATGAAATAACGAAGATGTTGACATTGATGAAGCTATTATCTTCTGATTTTCCTTCTTGAAAAATATGAGAGAGAGAGCATCAAAATAATAAAACTTTAGAGAGTGAAAACATAATATAAATGGAGACAAATTATAAACTTCTATTACTAGCATGAATGAAATGATGCATCAATACAATGCCTCTTGAGGAGGTTATTATGATACTCTTGACTCTAAAATGGTGGATGGGTTTCTCACATTCTTACATATGATAACATGATTGTAGGTGAAGGTACTTAAGAGCACACTCCATCTCTTGGGAAGTTCTCTCTTTTGTTTACTCTCTCTACTCTCTCTTCTCTTAATGAAATGCTCTCTTGGATGGTATTGATACTATGGCCATACATCTTTTTATATAGCCTTGAAGTGTGGTTGTCTAAACCATGGTTACATTACTTAACCCATGAGTGATGTCTGATTAGCCACTAATGTGGCTGAAAATTGCATCTTGACAAAGAGATTAAGTGGATATTTTGTGGGTATTAGGTGATCCATTTTGTCCCAATGGTTATCCATAAGAAACATGGTTTTGTATTAGTCTTAACACATATGAGAGGGGATAATTGTCCTATTTTGTGATCCCAAATAAGAGATGGATGCCAAGTGACACTACAGATTCAGTTTGAATTCTCTTCCTCCTTCTCCTTCATGTTTTCTCCTTCTTTATATTTCCTTCTCTCTTTTTTGAATTTTTCTTCCTTCCTTAAGGGGTCATTTCTCCATATTTTTATGTTTATGGAGTCTTCCATGATCCTATATCTTTGATAAAACTTTTATCACTTTGTATACATGATGAGAGTTGAGGTGATATCAAATGTACATCATCCTAATTTGTGACATGCATAACTATTCTAGGAAAGCCACCAAGGGAAGACAAAAAATGACATTGTAAAAAATAATTAAAGATAATTTGAAGAAATTACAAATAAATAAAGATTTATCTCTTCATAAAGGAAAAAAGTTAAAAAGAACTCATGTAGCTAACCTCATTTTGTTGGGACAAGACTAGGATGATGATGAAGATGATGAATAGAGCTTGCCTATTTTGATAAAATTTTATGTCATTTCTTTAGCTATTTTCAAATAGATTTTAGACACTTTAACATCCTCAAGGCTAAGATGCCCACCTAGCCTTCCTTCAATAACATTATTTGCTAAACAGAATTTTTTTCATTCAAGTCACACTTAACCAATGCTCACTAATACTAAAGAAGATAAACCAAAAAGTGGNCAGTGGTGAAAAAATTAACAAGATATAGAGGCTCTATTGATTTACAATATTCATGAAGACAAACTGAAACAAGAATCAATTGAAAAATTGCTATTCCTTGGTATATGATCTTTGCAGATGATATGTTTTTAATATAAAAAACTCTTTGCTATAGAAATAGATACTTTGTGAAAAAAATCCTAGAATTAAAGGGGTTTAGGATCAGTAGAAATAAAATAGAATACATGAAGTACACTTTTAGTAGAAAAGCGTGTAATGAAGATACTAAAATCCAAAATCAAGAAGTTTTTTGATGTAAGTAATTTAAATATTTAGGATCTCTTATTCTAGTGGATGATGAGATTAATAATGATGTGATAAATAAAATTAAAGTAGGATGAAAGAAATGATGTAAAGCTAGTTATATGCATTGTTATAAATGAATCTTGGCTAGTTGAGTTCTATAGAAGAGCTACTAGACCTATGATTCTTTATGTTGTGGAGTATGGACCTATCGAAAAGCATGAAACTTAATGCATGTATGTGGTAGAGAAGTGTATGATAATGTGTATGTTGGAGATAACTTGAAAAGATTAAATCAACAACTTTGTTATTACGGAAAGTTTGTAAGTAGCATCCATCGATGAGAAGATTAAGGAAATTGTTTACAACCTAAGAAGTCTAGAGAATGCTCTTGTAAGAAGAACAAATGGGTGGAGTGAAGCATGCTTGGTTTGCTTGCATAAAGAAATAGATTTAATATGTGGGTGTTAATGCTTTGCACTAGAAGAATTATATAGGAATATAATGATGCCTCAAGTGTAATTAAGCTAACCATTTGAGCCACCTATTATTGGAAATCATTATTTGATTCTTAATAGGATTGTTAGACCCTAAAAATAATATTGATAATAAGCAAAAGAATAGTCTATTAAGAAAACACTAAAAACAACATAAAAAGAAAAAAAAAAAAGCTTTTTCCATTTTGGATATATACTTAAGTATACAACTTTATGTGTTACAAGCAAAAGGATTTGAAATAGTAATAAATAGATGTGAAATACAATGAAATATTTTGCATCACTATTACTTTAACCCTTAATGGTGTAAAAGAACTCATATTCGAGATAAGGCTAAGATAATAATGATGGTTTAATGCTTAAATCTATTCATTTTCTTTTAAAAATATTAAATAATATTCCTTTTATCAAAGATTCAGAATTACATCAATTTTCCAGCCATATTAAAAGGCATTTCAAGCTTTTATAAAGAAGATATTTTAAGTAGAGTTTTTAAAGAATTAAAATTGAATTAACTCAAATCTCTTTGATTATACTGAGATTAGTTTTCTTCTGTAACAAGTTAGAATAGCTTTTAGATTAATCAAAAAACAAATGCACTAATGTTTTTAGAGTTTTTAAAGTATTGAAGATGGAATTCAACCTAAATCTCTTTGATTCCTTCAAGAATAAGCATTTTTCGTAAAATCCAAAAGCATCAAATCCATCAAAGATATTGTTCTTATTCATAGTAGATTACGAATTTTTTCTTTAGTGGCCTCTATTTTTTTGTGTTGACGTTAAATTTCTTTAATTAGTAAAAAGAAGTTTCATAGAGTACAATTATAAAGATTAGAAACAAAGCTTTCTAAAATAACTAAATGAATGAACCAAAATAAGATTAGGTTTATACCAAAGGTGGAGACAATCCAAGAGGAAGCTTCCACCTTGGGAATTATTTGAAGCATTATGCATAAAAAAGAGGGAGAGCCATTGCAACATCATCATGCTAGTGCAAATAACATTTTTATAGGACACATATGACAAAATAAGATAAGAAAGGAAGAGCTACAAACTAAAAATTCTACAAAGCACAATGACCTTACACTTCTTGGATATACCAATTTTCAATCATTTGTAATAACCTAAGTAGTTTAAATTGAGTTGCACTATTTTTGTCCTCTGCATGCATGTCAAGAAGAAGAGAATGATGAAAAGAAAATAAAATAGCTTGTATGCAAAGAGAAACTACTTGACCTTTAAATAGATAGTCATTTTTTTTCATATTTAAAATAAAAATTTAGGAATGCAAAAAGCCTGATATGGGTTATTAATGGCTATAGAAATATATTAAAGTGTAGATAATCTTATCTTAAAAATAAAGTCTAAAGACAAACACTATAAAAGGCTTAACTTTGTTACAATCCCAAAATAGGTATATTAAAGTTTTAGATTGGAGTCTTACCCCCTAGGAAGAGTATTGTTCAGTATAGAAAAAATAAAAATCTTTATTTTTTATTGTGACCTAGCTCTCCAAAGTTTTTTACAAATAGTCCTCCACTGCTTAATACTAAAAGTAGTAATCAATTTTTTGTTCAACTAAAGAAAATGATGTTGTGTTGGAAGAATTTTATTAACAAGTTTAGAAACTAAGAAGTCTAAGAAATGATATCCATCAACCCTTATTCAATTATCTTAAAGCTTCCATTCAGATGCTACTAGAACCTTAACTTGTTTACTAATGAGAGAAAGAATAGCATGCAAAAAAGATTGATAATTGTGTAATGAAGGCATCTATTTGGTAATGTTATTTGTTTGCATAATACCATCTTAATGAATGAGATATTCCTAGTTTCAAAGATGAATATTTTTCAACATGCTCATTGGTAGATGATTAAAATCTTGAAAAATATGAGATGTTGCAGAAGAACACAAAAGTGAATGAGAATGAAACAAATATGAGTTTACTCATTGAAGACACCATTTAAGAAAATGAGAAATTGTTTGCCAATTTTTACATATTTCTTTTAAAAAGTGGAATCCCTTAATCTGAAGGGAAACATGAAAGATAATTGATGAGTCATCTTTGGTTGGCTGCGTTGATGAGGTCTTGTCAATGTAGTCGACTGTGTCAATGAGGCCCCATTGACATAGTGTTTGTTTGTCACCTATAAATACGCACCTACCAACCGCATTTATGGCAATCTAGATTTTAGTAGTAGCGAAGCTCTTGCATTTATTTCCATTCAAAAGATAGAATCTTTTCCCTAAGTGCTCGTGGCAGGAGTCATTGAGTGTATGAATCTTTATTTAAGCATTTTTATACCTAAGCATGACAGTTTGTGCAACAATAAAGATAAGCTTTCTAATAAACCTTGCAGCACTTTGGATAGATTAGCTATTATATTTATGCATTCAATGTTTTCAATTATTTGTTAATTGTTCTCAATTAATTTACAAATATTTTCTAGCAATTGAGTTAATGAGGTTATTAAGCTAGATAGATTAAATACATAAGTACAACTGCTTTGAACATAACACGTATTTGCTTGGTAATCCTAGTAGTGTTATTGCTTGGTACACCTAGTAGCGTAGTGCTTGGTTGCCCAGTATCAGATACTTGGGTTTAGGATGTGTATGGAAAGTGGGAATGGATACTTATGTTAGGATTAGTTATTAGTTAATTAATTAATTTAGATTAGTTAATCATATTAACTTTATCTACATTTGAGCACCAACTTATAAAACATAAAAAATGATAAAAATAGAATGCCTCAGTTACACATAACCATACCAACAAATGTCACAAGTGTAATTGGAAAGATAATGATTGATCTTAAGGCTAGATTCACTTCCTAGAGGGCTAGTGCACTAGAAACGATGAAGTCTATAGAATTCGACTAAATCATGTGTGAACGCTTTGTGATTCATGTGGTTGGGCATAGGGAATCCTTGTTGCTCATCATTGATGTCACTGTTGAGAATTTTGTTTGTGGAATGTGTGTGATTTAGGTCTAAGTAAATACCACTAATATCGTTGTATGAACCTAAAGGTCCATATCATTCCCACTATACATAAAATTATAAAAGCACATTGAAAATTTCATTATTTTTTTGCAAAATGTATTCTTCTTCTCACAAGCCCGAAGATACTAAACCATGAGTCCCACAAGAATGCAAGATGGTATACACTCATCTAGATGAGTTTGTGCCAAATTTCACCTTCATCGTACATTAGGATGAACAAATGCGATGGTGAGATATGAAGGGTAACGTCGTCTTGCCCCCCGATAGGTTTGTGCTTGGAATGTTATTTAAAACCCTTAAGAAGTTGGACATAGCATATCTTCAAGAAGAGTACATTGTGGATGGATATGAAACTTGGAACTATTGTCCCACTAAAACACAACGTAAATGAGATAAATGTCAGGAGAAACTCCATGAAGCTACAAAGGGGAAACATTACACTAACCCCTTATTCCTACTAGATTAAGAAGACAATGAGGATCCTCCATTAGAAGGTTCTTAACATGAATATTCTTCACCCATTGCTACTAATGGCGAGGGTGTGAACCCGACCTTGTGATCAACTATTCATAAATTAGGATGACGAAAGAGAAATAGCCAAAGTAGGGACTCAAGTAAACATCGCAACAATAAGGGATCTAAGGATGTTAATCAGAATAAGTGTAAGAGTGGTGGAAAACATTGTGGTGGTGGTGGTGGTCCACCTTCGTCTTCATCCTCTTCATCTAATTCTGAACATTTCTCTTCATTTAACAGTTCTCATGGAAGTCACTATCGAAACAATCCTGATGAAGGTCATCAATGAAATAATAATGACCATGAAGGCCATCAAAATCAAAGGGATGTCCGAAACATCATTAGCATCATCAATGCAATCATGATGATGAACCTTTATTGGTAACTCAAAGTATGCTCAACATTGCAAAGGTAGTGAAAATCCTAACCAAGCATATAAAGGATAGTCAGATCAAGCGCTTAGATATGAACAATATTCCAAGATTTGAGATGGAACACAATTCTAATCCAAAGACATATCTACAAGCTTTTCAAGACACTTTTTCCTTACAAAACATAGAGAACAAGTGGCAAAAACTCAAGCTTTTTCCAAGGACATTCATTAAGGAAGCTGAAAGTTGGTATCGGTCCTTAGAACCGGAATCTATCCGAAGATGAAGTACCATGTTAGAACTATTCAATGACAAATATCAAATATACTCTAAAGTGTCTAATCTGAGAAGGAAAATCCAAGGCTAGAAATAAGAAGCACATGAACCCTTGGATGTTGCCATGGGCTGATACTATTCACTCCTACACTAATGCCTTGGCCATGGTTACTCTTAGAGGCAACAACTTTGCCACATCATAGATGGGCTTAGAGAAAAAACAAGAAGAACCCTTGGATGTATGCCTAAGGAAGATTGTCTAAAATGAGAGCTCATCAGATCTAAAGGTTAATTGAGCAGCTAACAAAAGAAGAAGGTGAGCTACAAAAGAGGGAAAGTGCTGAAGAATATAATAGGGATCCTTCCATTAGAAAGCAAGAGGTCTAATTTTGTGATGAGGAGGAATCACCACTTGATGAATTAGTGAACAGAAATATCTTGGCCATTCAAAAATATGTTTATGATATTTTGGCCAAGGTTGACAAGTTATTGGACTCTTTGGATGAAAAATTTCAAATCACTTTAAAAATTACCAAAGAATCCAAAGAGCTAAATAGTTATTGTAATTGTAGGAGGTGAAAAGAAGCGGAACATGCCTACCAAAGAGGTAAAGGCACAGCTACTGTAGTAGAGGAAGTTGTGGAGTTTGACTTTGATGATGAAATTGAATGTGACATATGTCAATATGAACGTCCAAAGGGATGATAGCCTATGGTGTCACACTTACAAGAGTCTAGAGTGTATGCATTGAATCCTTGCCTAGCATGTAGGCAAGCTCCATGACAATTGCCTTACCCTCAAGGTAGTCCAACATAGTTTCACCAACAACAACAAGCTTACTACCCAAGTGGAGCTCCTCCACAATCGTACGAACAATACCAGTAGTGGTATCAACCAAAATTGTAGGGAATGCCACTACTAAGATAGTAGTTCCCTTATAGGCAACCAGATCCATACAGGTACTATATTCAGTAGTCCATATCCCCTAGAAGTTTTGTGAGTGATGCATCATTTTAGCATCACTATTATCCTTTAGAGTACCATCGAACACATTCATCATCTACTTGAGGGGAAAACCCATATTTGTATCCTTATCATCCTCCACATCCTACACCTACACCTCCACCTTCAACTCAGTTACCTCTTGCTCCATTCATGCAGGGTGAAATTCCTTCCTAGCCACAACAACAAAATGCTACAAGGGTTGTACACTCACAACTAGTTTTTCAACAAAGTGGTCTAGATAATTGATCAAGGAAATGACCTTTCTTCTAGCCTAGTAATCCTCTCCAACCCTCACAAGCTCATCCTCCATCTCCGACATCTCCGACATCCTCATCCTCTGCATCAAATACCTTTGAGTACCCTTCAAACCAAGTGTCACCTAGGATCTGCATTGTAATGTTAACCCATACTATTTCTAATTGGATTAAGGTTGGCAACCTTCCTATAAGAAGATTTGATCTAGGAAGTCCACTCATCTATCTACAGATTGTTGGACACGAGCCATGCAAAGCTCTTCTTGACTCTGGTTATAGAGTTAACCTCATCTCCCATGATATGTACAAGGCCTAGAACCTACCACCTCTTATGAAGAGCAACATTCATTTAGAATTAGTAAATTAGTTGATTACTATCCTTTTGGGATTAGTAGAGGACATTGTGACCATAGTCTATGGGTGGTCCTATCCTACTGATTTTTTGGTAATCAAGGTGGACAACTGCAAAAGTGACTTTCCCATCATCACAGAAAGGGCTTGGTTAAGTACAGTTGACACGTGAATGGGTATAAGAGACATATCCTTAGAAATATCCAAGGAAAATGAGCTAGGAAAAGATGAGAAGAAGTGTATTCCATGCATCGCGTATAGCGATAACAAGTGCAATTGTGTGCAAAAGATTTGATCAATCAAAAGCACATACATTAAGGCATGTAATTAGTGTGCACAAGAAATTAATATTTAATGGTGTCTATACATTGCAGCCACAAAGCAAAAGGGCACCCAATGGCTGATAGCTAATTTAGATAGCAACAAAATATGCATGGAGCCAACTGAGATTCTAACATGTGCATATGTTAAAGGCATGGACAAAATTGAACAAGTTCATTCCAAACTCTCTAATGAAGATGATGATACCTATTGGGAAGAGTTGGAGATCCCTAATCACTTCAAGTAGGTGCCCTTAGAAATAAAAAATTTACTAGATGGCATGGAGTATGCATTTTTAAAGAATGTTAAATTGGTCATCATTAATGCCAAACTTGCTCTTGAACAAAAAGAAAAGTTGTTGAAAGTGGTGAATAAATGGTCAACAGCCTTTGCTTGGTCATATCTAGAGCTAATAGGAATCGATCTAAGGATATGCCAACATCGCATCTACACTGACCTAGCCATGAAGCCTAGAAGGCAGCCACAGAGATGGTTGAATCCAAAATTAAAACAAATAGTCAAGGAGGAGATAGAAAAACTCCTCAAGGTGGGGTTCATCTATCCAATCGTGGATAGTGAGTGGGTTAACCCACTCATAGTAGTATCAAATAAGGGTGGGAAATGGCGGGTTTGGATTGACTTTAGGCTATTAAATATGGAAACATTTAAGAATCATTTTCCTTTCTCATATTTGGGCATTATTATTATAGTTTCTTGGATGGTTATAGTGGCTATAACTAAATCCAAATTGCATCAAAAGACCAAGATAAGACAACATTCAAAAGTCCCTAGAGGACTTTTGCATACTATAAGATGCCATTTGGCCTATGCAATGCCCTTGCAACATTTCAACACTTGGTCCTAAGTATCTTTCAACAAAAAATTGGTAGTGGTTTTGGAGTTTTCATGGATGATTTCTCCACCTATAGAACTACATTTGAGCAAGCCATGGACCGACTTGAGCAAGTACTGAAGAGATGTGTAGAGACAAACCTATGGCTTAATTGGCAAAAGAGCCATCTCATGGTCCAAGTAGGCATTGTGCTAGGGCATTGAATTTCCTAGAAAGGGATTGAGGTAGACCTAGAAAAGATAAGGGTCATCTAAGGAGTAACATGCCAACTAGGGATCATAAAAGATGTCCAATCTTTCCTTGGATACACTGGTTACTACCAATGTTTTATTGAGAATTTATCTAAGATTGCAAAGCCATTGGGAGAACTTACAAAACAGGATGTACCTTTAATTTGGAGCAAGAAATGTGAACATGAATTCCAACAATTAAAGGAGAAACTTGTAGAAACACCAATCCCATAAGCACCAAATTGGTCCAAACCATTCCATACCATGATAAACACATCTAACTATGCTTTGGGAGTAGTGCTCATGCAGCTAGATGATAAGAAACATCCATATTATATCCATTGCATGAGTACAAGCATTGTGGGGACACAATTGAATTACACCAGCATGGAGAAAGAATTAATGGTAGTGGTGTATGCACTAGAAAAGTTTAGACATCATGTGCTAGGTTATAAGGTATTTGTACATACAAACCATAGTGCAATTCACTTCCTTATGAATAAGTCGACGGTGAGCCCTCATGTTATACGATGGCTTGTGATCTTGCAAGAATTTGATCTTACTATGGTAGATTGAAAAGGGACTAAGAATGTGATCATTGATCACCTTTCTTACTTAAGATGGAATAACAAAGAGGAGGAGAGCCTACTCTCTGATCAATTTTCAGACAAACTCCTCTTTACTAGAGTAATAAGTGAACAAATGCTTAAAAAGAAATATGGTTTAATGACATCCTCACATATCTTCTCACTCAAGAGATGCCATAGGACTTGGATTTTAGGAAGAAGCAATAATTTCTTCATCGGGTCAAATACTTCATGGAAATCAATGGACACCTTTATAAGGTGTGTGCTGATGGCTTGATTTGTTGGTGTGTCATTGACAAAGATAAACTGCGCGTTCTCCAAGATGCTCATGAAGGGCCTTGTAGAGGCCACTATGTAGGGAGATGCATGGCCATAAAAATCTTGATGGTAGGATACTATTGGCCTATAATCTTTAGGGATGCCCACCAGTTCATCAAGTCTTGTGAACATTGCAATATGACGGGGGGATGACTGCTTGCATGGAATGTCCTCAACAGTGGATTTAACTATTGGAACCTTTTAACATCTAGGGCATTGACTTCATGGGTCCCATCACATCCATGTTTAATGGGAAAGCATATATTATAGTAGCAATTGACTACTACAAAAAATGGGTAGAAGTCGTAGTTATTACTGATTGTACATCATCCACTATTGCCAAATTTATATAACAAAATATTGTGAATAGGCTTGGGGTGTTGCGTTCACTATTTCTTATAATGGAACTCATTTCATAGGTACCGAATTTAGAAATTAATGTAATGCTTGGGGGTAGAACATAAATTAACAACACCTTACCACCCCTAAGCCAATGGTCAAGTAGAGGTCACCAACCGGGAGATTACAAAAATACTAATGTAAACCATTAACAAATATAGGAAGGGTTGGAGTACAAAACTTTATGATGCTCTTTGGGCTTATCGTTCAACTTGGAAACTTCCTATTTGATATTCTCCCTATGAGTTAGTGTACAAGAAACGTCCAATGCTTCCAATTCAATCTGAGCTCTGTACACTCTCAACGGCTTGTGATCTAAACTTTGACCTAAGTTTAGCATAGAAGGAAAGATTGAGAAATTTGAATGTGTTAGATGAAAATTGCTTAGTGGCCATATCCTTGAATGAGGTGAACAAGGCATTCAACAAGTAGTGTCATGACCTTAGAATTAGGAAAAGTAAAACTTCAACCAGGAGATAAGGTTCTTTACTGGAACCCCACACATGTACCCCAAAAGAAAAAATTCTAAACATTGTGGGAGGGACCTTATATAATTGATCAAACCTTTTCCTATAGAGCCATGATAATTTAAAAATCTAATAGCCTAAATAAAAAGTAGTTGGTCAATATCCAACAAGTCAAACCTTTCCTAGAACCAAGATTGGCTAGTGTAACTACTACCTTAATAGATGGACAACCACATTTTATTTTTCAGATCTCCTCCCTCCAACTCAGTCATGGGGGAGATGGCCATCCATGCTGACCATTATCATGTCCTCTTAGTTTTTTTACCTTTTTGTTTTTTTTTTACATTTTTGATTTTATAAATTTTTGATTTTACAAATTTTTAATTTTTGATTTTTTTTTTTAATTTTACACCATCTTTCACAACGCTATTCAAATGACATCGCTATTCAAATGACACTCTTAGGCATGCTCCCTTGGACTCATGGCTGAAAATCATGGAGGATAAGACACCAACGACCACTTAAGAAGAGGAGCTGCCACCACCACCACCCACTCAAGATACAATACTAGAGGCCTGCGCAGTCCTTGAGCATCTATGTCAAATCTGAGAATAGCTCTTGAGTGAACAAGAGCAACAAGTAGGAATGAGTGGGACAGATCCATTTGTGTATCAGCTAGTAATGAGTCACCTTAATGAGGTGGCCAGAATAGTTAGCTAGATGGAGAGAGGTGGTCCCATTTTCTTTGCCTAAAGAAAGTAGCTACCTTCAAGGTTGGATTCCAACACTTGAGAGGTGATGGTGACACTAGCAACACATCATCTATTCCTAGAAGTCTCTAGGAATGCCACCACTTTCTCGATGAGGTTGGAGGTAGGTGAAGAGGCAACTATCTTGATGATGCAACACCAAGGGTAGGAGATAGTGGCAGAAGTGGTAGCTGAAGCATTGAATGCACCCGTGGTGTCTGTATTAGATGAATCTATACTCCAAGGTGTGCAGATGTCCATAGGCATGGTTAGTAAGAAATTGAACATAGCCCAACATGAACAATTGCTGGAATGACTAGTAGGAATCGAGCAATTGACTCTAGACATCTTTGATCTCTCGGAGAACATCACTGTAACCTAGTCAGAGCTACTAAATGGAAGGGGCAGATGCATCATTTTGAAGGGGCAACTAGAAATGACCCAAGAGCAACATCAATGCTTGGCCATGGAGGTCGTTGAACTTTGTGCATGACTTACAGAACAAGAAATCCTTAGCCCGACAGTGACAAGAGATGAAGATATCAAACAACTTCAAGAACAATTTCAAAAGGTTGAGGAGGAAGTAGTAATGGCCATCTTCAAACAGTTCATGGTAGAAGCTAAAAAACACTTAATTGAAAAGGACTTGAATCAGATGTGTCAAGAGAATGAAGCATTGATTGTGCAAAATCATCACTTGTGAAATGTTGATGTTCAGAGAGATCAAATGCAAGAGTTCATTCATCAATAGTAGGAGCAGCTTGCCAGGGTAAATACTAAACTAAGGAAATTGGCTATAGAGAACTACAATCTATAAATGGAGGAGGTACGCACCTCGCAACAAAATTTTTCCATCAAGATCACCACTTGGAAGAATGAAGCTCTCAAATATGAGAGAGTGAAAAATCACTACAGGGACCAAGTTGCCTTGTAAAAGAAAATTAATGAAAAAAAAATATAGATGCTAAAGGAAAAAGTGAATGAAGCCCTCCAACAAATTTAGCAAGGATGAGAGATGTGGTAGCCCATCCTTGATGGGATTGATGCCTACAACAAAGCAGAGATCAGCTTGAAGGGGTTGCAAATCAAAGAAATGATAGAGTATATGAAGTTGGCCAATCTCCATTATGCAAACTTGGCAATGCTGATAGCTGGATGACCACATTTAGAATTGTAGAAATAAGTGGCTAGCACATATTTGCTATACGAGGCTAAGTTCAAGCACCACAAGGATACCAAGAAAAAGCTTGAGACTGCTAACACTAAACTCGAAGTTCTTAGAGGAAGATTTAGAGATCAACGATCTATCACTGAGAATCTAGCTAAATGAATGAATGACTACTAGGAGCTATAGGACATAGTTAGGGTGTTTGACATTGAACGTAAATAGTTCACTACCTAGTTTGTCAATTTTAAGGAGTTATTTTTAGCAATCTTGTGTCCTTGGGATATGCTCATTCCAACCCACATTAGGGAAGTTGTGTGGACAGTGCATGATCCTAGGAGTAAGAATGAGAAAATGAAAACACTGTTGGATGCTTTCTGCCTCCCACCTAAAGTTGTAGTAGTAGCAAGACAACGACAACCACCTCAACCACCACCAGTGTATGAAGCTGGTGAGGATCCCTCGGAACCTCAAGGACCACCACTACTTGGGACTGTTTGTTTGTCTCCAACAAGCTTCACACCATTGAGGAACATGTTGTTCAATTTTTGAAGATTTGTATCATGGTGCTTAATTTTATGTCCTAAACACCACCATTTTTGTAATGTGTTGATTCATACACTCGAGCACTCCATTTTTTGTCAAAGTTAATCAGTTGTTTTATTGAAGAGAAGTCAATCAATAATCCCATACCTTCCAAATTTTGTAAAAGAACTTGAGGACAAGTTTTCATTTAGTCATGGGGATATGATGAGTTGTCTTTGGTTGGATGCGTTAATGAAGCCTCATTGATGTAGTTAACTACATCGATGAGGTCTAGTTGATGAGGCCCCATCAATGCATCTTGTCCTACGCCAATGAGAACCCGTCAATGTAATTTTTGTCTGTCACCTATAAATAGGTGCCTACGAATTGCATTTATGGTAATCTAGATCTCAGTAGCATCAAAGCTCTTACATTTTTTTCCATTCAAAATTTAGAATTTTTTCCTTGAGTGCCCATAGCAGGATTCATTGAGTGTATGGATCTTTATTCAAGCATTTTTGTACTTGAGCACGACAATGTGTGTAGCAATAAAGACGAGCTTTTTGATAAACCTTGTAGCACTTTGGATAGATTAGCTATTTTATTTATGCATTCAATGTTTTCAATTATTTATTAATTATTCTTAGTTACTTCAAAAATATTTTCTAGTAATTGAGTTAATGAGGTTATTAAGCTAGATAGATTAAATACATAAGTACGACTACTTCGAAGGTAACATGTATTCGCTTAGTAATCCTAGCTGCATTATTGCTTGGTACACCCAATAGCATAGCGCTTGGTCATCTAGTAGCAGATATGTGGGTTTAGGATGTGTATGGAAAGTGGGAACAGATACTTACATTAGGATTAGTGAAATGATTAGTTAATTAATTAATTTCGATTAGTTAATCAAATTACCTTTATTTACATTTGAGCACCGCCTTATAAAATATAAAAAATGACAAAAAATTGAATGCCTTAGTTACACTTAACCATACCAACAAATGTCACAAGTGTAATTGGGAAGAAAACAATTGACCTTTAGGCTAGATTCACTTCCTAAAGGGCTAGTGCACTGGAAACAACGAAGTCTACAGAATTCAATAGGATCATGCATGAATGCTTTGTGATTCATATGGTTGGGTGTAGGGAATCCTTGTTGCTCATCAATAACCCAGTTAAGCTATGATAGATGGGACTTATAATGAGCATAACCAATTTTCTAAAAGTAGATTCTAAGCATTTACTTCCATCCTTCCTCACCTTTCATAGCTCAAATGATACATTTTTGTTACCTATCATAGCTTAAATGATCCATTTAGCAAACAAAGACAAAGCTTGATTATGCTATCCACCAACACCAAGACCATCATTATCTTTGGATAGATAACAAATCTTACATCTACCCTAAGCAAAGTCAAAAGGAGAATTGGAATTTTTTCAAATATAGTTTCCAATAATATCTTCTACCTTTTTGTCTTTGGAGCAATAAAAGAAGAGTAATAAACATGTGGAAGGCAAAATGTGCTTAGCCACAATAATCCTTCCTACTAGAGATAAGTTTCATTGGGACAAAATATGAACTTTTTGCTGACTTTGTTGAACAAGAAGCTACCATAATTGAGAAATGTTTGGAATAATAGCAATAGGCATAACAAGGAGTTTGAAGATCACATATAGTTTAATTGATTCCAAGGAAAATTCAGAATGTTGATCTTAAGAGGCCTATATGATGGTGTAATGGCTTGAGATTTATCCTATTTAATATTTGAGCTTGAAGAACCAAAGTGATGGGACGTGATATCATGGACATGATATCACGTCCTCACTGCGATATCATGTACGCGATGTATCATAGGCGATATCGCGTTGTTCTTGCAATATCACAGTGCACTGCCAAATCTATAAATAAGAGGTGGATCTCCCTTGTTTCTGCATCTAGGCCTAGACCGTAGAGAAACTCTGGCAGTTTTACCTCTCCAGAGATAGAATAATTTCCATGTGCCCGCAGTAGGAGCTCCAAAGTGAACGGATCTTTATTTGAGCAAATATTGTACTTGAACACAAGTTTGTGTATGGAAATAAAGATGAACTTCTTGGATAAACCTTGCAATGCATGGACTAAGCTAGATAGGAATTTACTTATTGTTATTTATTGTTTATCATTTAAATGCTTTATTTGCTAATTAAATCTCTCTCAACCCTTCTCCCATAGTTAAGTGCATTCAGTACGATCGCTTCGAGCACGTGCATTACGCTTGGTAATCCTAGCAACAAATAGTGTTTGGTAAGCCCAAAGGTTGCATTGGTTTAGGGTGTGAACAGTAAGTAGGAACGGATACTGATGCTAGGTTAATTAAGGCTTAGTTAGTTAAAGTTAGTTAATTAGTCTCTTCACCCTTCACCTCATTAGCAGAGGAGATAAAAACATAAAAGACATAAAAATCACATACCTCAGACTTACTTAACCATATAACCGTGACAAATACAAGTAAGTCGAGGAAGACAATGAACAATTAACCTTAAGTGTTCCATAAGGCATGTAGGCACTTAGTTTGCGGAGTTCAACCGGATTGTGCGTGTAACGCTCGTATTCGTATGGTTGAGTGTAGGGGTACCTTGCCACTCATCATTGGCACCGTTGTTAGGGACTAAGTTGTTTATGTGCTAAGTAGAACATAGGAAATTATTCACATCATTGAGAGCTTAAACGAACCCTTAGGGTTAATTAAACGAAAAATTATATAATGGTTAATCAGCACACCAAATAAGAAACAATGTCTTCTTCTTTGAACAAAAGTACTTCACCACCTAGGGATCATACAAGAAATAGTCAGCAGTCTAAAACACATAACCAAAATCCACCAATTCCTCAATAGTACCAGGTGGTATATACTCATCCTGATGAGTATATATCCAATTTTACTTTTATCCTCCATCAGAATGAACAACTGCATTGGAGAGATTTGCAAGGTAACATAGTGTTACCTCCAGATTGGGCAATCCTTGACATGCTCCTTCATGCTCTTACACTAATAGGCATGACATAGCTATACACTGAATATGTTGTAGGTGATTTTGACACAAGGGATTACCATCTCACAGCAACACAACATTTAAGGGACTCAAGGCAGGAGAGCCACCATACATTGTTGAAGGGCAAAGGGGTCTCGCACGTCCTAAGCGAAATTGGAGATGGTGAACCAATTATAACAGGTTCTCTATTGAAAGATGTTCCCCCTCCTAACAATGGTGAGAAGGTGGGGTATCAAAACCTACACTCCATGATACACAACCCTAGTTCTGATCCCCATGAACACCAACTATTCATTGAGGGAACAAAAACACATGACGAGGACGGGCATTCAGATTGTCATCACGATCGGGGCCGTAGTCGTCGAAGAGAAGGTAAGAAACATTGTCATGGTGATGGTTCTCCTTCTTCTTCCCCTTCATCACACCATTCACCCTCTCCTTCCACATCAGGGTGTAGTCATAAAGAGCATAACGGTGAGGATAAGGGTAAGCAAAATGAGAGACCTTGATGAGAGAGTCGAGAGCGAGGACGAGGGCATTCGAGAGAATCAAGGCATGAAAGAAGGGAAAGTAGGGAACCACATAGGAATCATAGACGTCATGAGAGAGATGATCATGAAGAACCCCTACTTGCCACCTGAAGTATGTTAGACATTATGGAGGTAGTTAGAATACCTACAAGGCATCAGAAAGATAGCTGGATCAAGAGATTGGACATGAATTAATATCCCACGATTTGAGGGGGGATACAATGTTGATCTGCAGAATCACTTAAAGGCATTCCATAATGCCTTTTCCTTGTAAAATATTGAAAATGAGTGGCAAAAGTTAAAGTTATTTTCTAGGAAACTCATAAAGAAAGCAGAGAGTTGGTACCGGTCCTTAGAACCGGAAACCATTAGGAGGTGGAGTACGATGCTAGAATTGTTCAACGATAAATACCAAATGTACTCCAGAGTGTTCAACTTACCTAAGCAGATCCAAGGATGGAAGTAGGGTACTCATGACCCTTGGATGTTGCCATGGGCCAATATTATGCATTGCTACATCATTGCCCAGGCCATGGTTATGCACAATGGGATCAACTACGCCACCTCATAGATGGGCTAAGACATGAAACTAGGAGAACCCTTAGGACATATGCCCAAGGGAGATTATATGAACTTAGATCCCATGAAGTTCAAAGATTGTTGGAGCAAGTAGCTAAAGAAGAAGGGGAGCTATAAAAAAGAGAAAGTATGGAAGAATATAACTGTGATCCTCCCCTCCGAAAAAAGGGAGTGAGATTTTGCGATGAAGAGGATAAGTCACCACTCGAAGAGTTGGTGAATTGAAAAACCTTACTGCTTCAAAAATTAACAATGGAAGTGGTGGCTAAGTAGATCAAATACAGGACTTCTTAGATAGTAGACTTGAACTTGTCCTGAAAATCGTAGAAGAGTCTAAGGAGGAACGAAGTAGTGACCATGACAAGAAAAAGCGGAGAGATTCAGGTCATGCACGTGACAAGGGTAAGGGAAAAATAACTATCGCCGATGAGGTTATGGATTATGCCATGAACAATGACAGTGGATGCGAGATCTGCCAATGTGAACATCCTAAGGGATGTTGCCCAATAATCTCATATCTGCAAGAGTCCGAGGTATATGCACTCAACCCAAGACTTAATAGACGACAGGCACCCCGAAGGTTACCTTATCCCCAAGGTAACCCGAGGCATTTCCACCAACCGTTAACATATTATCCAAGTGGAACTTGCCACAACCTATCAGGCAACACCAGCAGTGGCAACACCCACAGTCATGGGGGATGCCACTGCCTAGACAATAATACCCTTACCAGAAACCAGACCCATATGGCTACTACGTG
The DNA here is from genome assembly GCA_015680685.1 of Gnetum montanum. Classification (NCBI taxonomy): domain Eukaryota; kingdom Viridiplantae; phylum Streptophyta; class Gnetopsida; order Gnetales; family Gnetaceae; genus Gnetum; species Gnetum montanum. The sequence goes on along the minus strand of MNCI01036718.1, from coordinate 713,744 downwards.
CAGCAGCTAGTTTCTCCAAGTGACTCTATGGGTCACGCAACTCCACAACGTCACTACCAAGTTTGGGAGTATTTTAGGAATCCTTCTTCTCTGGGAGATGCACCACATGCATACCATCCTCTGAATCCATCCACCACTCTTATGTTGGTAGTTCCACTACCACCCACTCCAAAAATGCAAGGGGAACTCCCCTCTCAACCGCAACAACGTAATGCTACGAGAGTTGTAAACCTTCAACCCATTGCTAGTTCTGACAACCAAAAGAAGAGAAGACCTTTCTTCGGAACCAAAATCCCAAACAAGCTCTCACAATCACAAGCGGTTGAGTTTGTGTACGCTCCTCTAACAAATAAGGCTTCGGAGCTCCCTTCAAACCAACAGTAGAGCTCAACACATACGGTTATGTTAACACATACCATTACTGACTGGATCAAGGTAGGCCACCTTCCCAGGAAACTTTCTGAACCTAGAAGTCCCTTAATCTACCTCCAAGTCATCGGGAACAAACCTCATAAGGCTCTTCTTGACTCAGGTTCCGGAGTCAACTTAAT
>MNCI01036718.1:646673-713029 GCA_015680685.1 Gnetum montanum | reverse complement strand
ATCAAGAAAGTAGCCCACCAACATGCATGGAATGAACTGGGGAAACAACTCACACCCACAATGAAGGCATAGATACATTGGAATATGAGCATGTCGACTTCCACCCCTTAATCTAAGAACATCAATTGGGAGAAGTTGGACACTTCTAAGAAATTCAAATAGGTGTTCAGTATTTCGGATCTCTCCCTTTCCATTCAGTCATGGAGGAGATGGCCACCTATGCTAATCATTTGAGGCCCTCAGTTCTTTTAAGTTTTTATTTTACACGTTTTTGTTTTACACATTTTTGTTTTACAATTTCTTTAACTTTTCTTGTTTTTTTGTTTTACAACATCATTTACACTTTTCTTTTATTTGTGTGTGTGTGTGTGTGTTTATCCATCTTGTTAAGTTTGTCACATAATAAGTGCTTTAATGATGGTATGAACTATTTTTCCTATTGATTGCTAATGTTTGGTATTTACCTTTAAGTTGTGATGTTGATACTAAGGTATGGTTCTTTTGATATGACAGGAAATGAGTCCACTTCATCCATACATCCACAAATTTCTATGGTCTCTCTTGGCTTGGAAATGTACAGTCCCTTTCTAATAAGAACTATAATGAATTGGTGACTTGGCATTTCTCAAACTAAGGAAGGACTCAAGGATTGAAAAGGATGTGGCTTCAAGGGAACTTGATGCATTTGTGTTGGCCATTCTCTTGGGTGCTTGGATGTTGTCTTCTTGAGTTTTCTTACCGCTTCAACGTTACCCAATTATCGAGAAGCTGAGCTAATAAAAATAACAGAGTCTTTGCATGGTGTGGTTCTCATGCATAAACACATAAAACACAAAAAAAAATAGTGGGAATTCAAAGAACACCCCTTAGAAGAAATAAATATTTGGGCTACAAGTACTGGTTATGGAACTAAAATAAACATGTTCCCTCTAACTAAGGCCCTTCTCGCTTCCCATTCTCTCCTCCTTTGTTTCGTCGGAATGGTGGCGGCTCTTTGGTGAAGGTGTTCTTGTTACTTCAAGAGGATGGATTGGCCAAATCCATTGATGCAAAGTCTCTGGATGTGGTTTGTTGAGGTTGGAGTTGGAATGAGATTGTCCAAGTCACATTAATCATCAAATACACAAGGGGATGTACATCACCTTGTTCTTGAGATTTCGTTCCATTCTCTTCTTACCATCATCCTTCTCTTCATTGTTCACCTCATTGCCGGTTGTATCATTAGTGTATATTTTGGTTGATGCATTGTTTTCTTTTTGGTAAATTCTTGTGGTTAAGACTTTAACTCTTGTTCTAAATGACATTCCTAGAGCCTACGAACTCTTTGAATGTGGGTTTTTTAGGGCATTAAAGGCATGAGCCTGCTTTGGGGAGGACCCACTGGCATTTCTATTTGGTACACTAGTTAAATTTTTTCCCTTAACATTTTTGCAATCAACTCTATTTTTTTAATTTCCATCTTGAAATCCATTTCATCGATGTTATAGTTGTCTCTTTTTCTCCATCTTTCTTGTTCTTTTTCTTTCTCCATTCTATTGCTACCGGAGGTTCACTCTTAGTCAAGGGGGTCCAGACCCAATTTTTTCGCCTAACCCCTACACCTTTAGTAGTCACCATAAATACATCTCCAGACCCACATCAGCCATATCATAACCTAGCCAATGGACCTTTTATTGAAGCAAGGTATCAACTACATTGTGATTCATTTAACCTTACTAATATAAAGACTGTGTTGTGTGTGTAGATGGAAATCATGCAACAATGGATTGGATCTCGAGAGAACACTTGGAATGGAGCAGTGTTGAAAGCAGCTATGCAAGGAGCAAGATCGATGGCGCACTTATGGATGGACAACAAAAGGCGCAATCTTGGCGTTGGCAGCAGCAAAACTTCTTTCTCCCTCTCTCTTTCTCAACTACCAAATAAGGCTTCATGTCAAATGTATAAGGTGTTCACTCTTGTTGTCATGAATACTAGTTTTGTCTTGTTTTGTAATGATTATCTGTTCACATGTCGTCCCATTCTCCATTAGTTCCATTCAAGTTAATAATCCCATACCTTCCCAATATTTTGTAAGGAACTCGAGGAGGAGTTTTTATTCAGTCATGGGGGTATGATGGGATGTGATATCGCATGGGCTGCAATATCGCGTACGTGATATCGTGTCCTCACTGTGATATCATGTATGCGATGTATCGTACACGATATCGCAGTGCGTTGCCAAATCTATAAATAAGAGATGGGTCTCCCATGTTTCTGCATCTAGGCCTAGACCATAGCGAAACTCTAGCATTTTTACCTCTCTAGAGATAGAATAATTTCCATGTGCCTGCAATAGGAGCTCCAAAGTGAACGGATCTTTATTCAAGCAAATATTGTACCTAAACACAAGTTTGTGTATGGAAATAAAGACAAACTTCTTGGATAACCTTGCAGTGCATGGACTCAGCTAGATAGGACTTTACTTATTGGTATTTATTGTTTATCATTTAAATGCTTTATTAGTTAATTAAATCTCTCTCAACCCTTCTCTCATAGTTAAGTGCATTCAGTACGATCACTTCGAGGACGTGCGCTACACTTGGTAATCCCAGCAACGGATAGCGTTTGGTAAGCCCAAAGGTTGCATTGGTTCAGGGTGTGAACGGTAAGTGGGAACGGATACTGATGCTAGGTTAATTAAGGCTTAGTTAGTTAAAGTTAGTTAATTAGTCTCTTCACCGTTCACCTCATTAGCATAGGAGATAAAAACATAAAAGACATAAAAATCACATACCTTAGACTTACTTAACCATACAATCGTGACAAATACAAGTAAGTCTGGGAAGACAACGAACGATTAACCTTAAGTGTTCAATAAGGCATGTAGGCACTTAGTCTGCGGAGTTCAACCGGATTGTGCGTGTAATGCTCATATTCGTATGGTTGAGTGTAGGGGTACCTCGCCACTCATCACAAAGTAAGCTTGAATGATATTTATGGCATTATGAATCTCTAATTTATTCTCTTTTATCAGCAGAAAGCTATATACAAATATAACCTAAGGATTGTGGAAGAGATACTCTTTGAATAGCATTCACCTAATTGGCAAAATCAAAAGCATATAAAAAAATTTGAAGCAATAAGAAATAAAAAGGGGGGAAATAGGATAATGTTAACTTATAAATCTTTGCAAAGGGAACTCAACACTTGGTTTACCATTGATTGAGACTCTAGCAGAAGAATCTTTGAGAAGAGAGATATGATGCAAAAAATACTAATCAAGTTGCATATGCTATATAGTTTTTAAAATAAACTATCATTTAATCTAATCATAACCTTTAACAAAGTTTAACTTTGATAGAAAACAATGCTGGTCTATTTCTTCTACCCATGAAAAAGCTTTAGTAGCTATTAAGACATTATCGAGAATATATTTACCTAGAAAAAATTCAACTTGCTCCTTATTCATAATATTCCAAATGTGCTGCTTGAGTTTAGAAGCTACTACATAAGTAATAAATTTACAACTAGTTCCAAGTAAAGTGATGGGTCTTTAATTTTATAATAAAGTAGGATTTCCTTCTTTTGGTAAGAGTTTAATCATACATGTATTAAGAGTCTTTTTTAAAGAACCATTTTTGAACAAGGAGGTGTTAGCCTAGTGGTATGGGTCTTCACCTTTGATGAGAGGTGATATCGTATGGGCCGCGATATCGCGTACGTGATATTGCGGTCGCCGTGATATCGCATCCCATGCGATATCACGTACACGATATCGCGTTGTCCCCTACGATATCGCATACGCGATATCGCGGTGCGCCGTCATATTTATAAATAAGAGGCGGCTCTCCCTTGTTTCATCATCCTAGGCTAGAAGTAGGGAAACTATGGCAGATTGATCACTCCAGAGATAGAATATTTTCCATGTGCCTGCAGTAGGAGTCCTAAAGTGAACAGATCTTTATTCGAGCAGCATTGTACCTAAACACAAGTTGTGTATGACAATAAAGACGAACTTCCTGGATAAACCTTGTAGTGCATGGAATAGGATTTTATTTAATGTTATTTATTGCTTTCTCTCTCAACCCTTATCTCCTAGTAATGCGGAATGAGTATTACTTGATTACGAGCATTTAAGGATGTGTACGGATAATCAAGGAATGGATGCTCATCGCAACGTAGAATGAGTACGACTTGATTACAAGCATTTACGGATGTGTATGGATAATCAAGGAATGAATGCTCATCACACTTAGGCTAGATTAGATTCTCTCAACCCTTTCCTCCTAGTTAAGTTCCTCAGTACGACCACTTCGAGCAGGTGCGTTACGCATGGTGATCCCAGCCATGATTAGCGTTTGGTAGCCAGGGTTGCATTGGTTCAGGGTGTGTATGGTAAGTGGGAACGGATGCTAATGCTAGGTAATTTAGACTTAGTTCATTAGTTAGAGTTAGTAATTAGTTTCTCAACCCTTCACCTCAATAGCATAGGAGACATAAAACATAAAAGATCATAAAAATCATATACCTTGGACTTACTTAACCATACACCGTGACAACTACAAGTAAGTCTGGGAAGACAACGAATAATTAACCCTAAGTGTTCCATGGGGCGTGTAGGCACTTAGTCTGCAGAGTTCGACCGGATTGCGTGTGCTATGCTTGTTTCGTATGGTTGAGTGTAGGGGTACCTCGCCACTCATCAACCTTGTAACCCTAGATCAAAAGTTTGATACTACTAGGTAGCACTAAGTTATAAAATTCTATAAATTTTGGGATGTATCTATGTTTCAATTATTTTGGGTTCCAACACCCCTAAAAGAACCATTTCTCATAGCTTCCCTATACATGTAACAAAAGTTATGTTTAATAGAAGACCAAAAACATTTGTAGAATTCAATTGGAAAACCATCAATACTTGGAGCTTTTTCATTTGGCATAGACAACATAGTTTGAGTGAGCTCCTCTAAGGAAAGTAGGTTCTCTTGCATCACATCAATATTATGAATAGAAACCTTCTATAGTAACTCATAGAATTTTTGCATGTCCATCTATTTTGAAGTAAATAATTGCTTAGAATTTAAAGAAGTGATGATGATTACTTTCGTCATTAGAAACCCTCTGTCTAGTGATCAAAATAGAATCAATTCTTCTTAGAGGAGGCCTACCCTTAAAATCTTGAAGAAACCTTTAACAAGATTATCCCTTATGTAGATCCAGTTGATTCTAGCTTGCAATTGAGCCCCATGGGCTTTATGCTAATCTAACATGGTCAAAGTTGAATGTTCATTGTCAAGACACTTTTGAATGTGAGCATTGGAAGGAGACTCAACATGCAGCCTAGTAAGTCTCATAGCATTAAACTTTTCTTGTTCTCTATTTTGCAATTTTTTCTTTGGAAAAAATTACCCTAAATATTTGCATAACTTAATAGTTTTATCAAATGCATGATTCCACTATTGAATCCAACCTATTTCTCCCTTTGGACAAGGACACATATTTCAATTTTGAACAAGCAACTTGTAGTAGGCATCATTGTTGAGAAAAGAAGTATTAAATATAACAAATTTTGTAGAAGGTTGGACTGCTTGTTTATGGTTAAGTACTAAATAACAAATAATAGGAGCATGATTAGGTAAAGTAAATTGGGAGAGAGCTTGCACATGAGGATCCATTCTAGAATTTGGTTTGAAGAGAGTTGATGAAGAAATAAAAACTCTCTCTAGTTTGGATAAAATTTTAGTAGAGCCTGATTCAAAGTTCCACTAAGTGAATCTTTGCTCACTAAGAATGTTAGTCCTATTCTTAGTAGGATCAACAAGATGGAATCTATGCTTGATATGTTGCCAAATAAAATTATCTTGAGAAATAGTGGAAGCGGGCTAACCATTAAATTGCTCAACCTTAGAGGAGATGAAATTGAAATTCCCTGTCATAATAAAAGGAATTTTTGGTAGCTCATGCAAGATATGTTCCCAAACCATATCTCCTAGCATCACATTATTAAGAGCATAAATTAATAAAAATCTAGTTAATTTATTTTTCAAAGAAATAATAATCCAAACTAAATTACTTGAATTGTCAACACCATAATCAATAACTTCAACATTCCACTTGGGATTTACCAAAATAGCACAATCACCATGATCCTTAGAGTGATTTGAAGTAAGATAGAGAAACCTTGGTGCAATGCAAGAACAAGTTGCTTGAAGATCAAAACCCTAAATCTTTAAATAAAGAAAAATAAAATCTAGGCAAACCTCTCTAATAGCATGACGAACACAATGTGGTCTTAGAGGATTCATCAGTTCTTTGACATTCTAGGAAACTAACTTAATCATAAAGTTGAGTAGAAAGGACATGCTCTACATCTTGCGCTAATACACCATAATATTTATTGACACCAACTACAATAGCATTAGCTAGTTTAGGGTCATACTTAGAGGAAAAATCTTGTTCCACTCTTTTATGACCTTGAAAACTACATGGAAAATTAGCAACATTCCTTGCTTGCATTTTAATATTTCTAAATTTATTATCAAATGCAAGACTATGCAGGTGTAAGGAAGCACTAGACTTTGCTACCTTAGCATAAGATGAAGATCCTACAACCTCCTTAGCTTTACCTTTATAGACCATAGTTTGAAATCCATGAGTATCTTTAATTATTGAAACCTAAACCATGGTTTCTTGTATAAATGTGTATGAGTGATCTTTTTGAGAAGTCTTATTAAGAGGCTATGATGTTTGCATTTGCTTTGTCATCTTGGATTGTTCTTTTTCCAATGACACTTTAACAAGTTTATCTTGCACCTCAACTTTAGTAGCTTGTTTGGCTTTCTCACTAGCTATGCAATTTGCTTCTCTTTTTGCCAACAACTTAGGACAATTATGAACTTGGTGATTTTTTTGATGATAGTAAGAACAAGAGTTTGGTAGTATTAAATATCAAATCAGATGTAAGAGAGTGGGTTTCCCATTAATACTAATTTTAATGATGTTTGATAAATCTTGACTTAAATCCAAGGCAACATACACTCTTCTACATGGCTTGGTATGAATCTTGACTTCAATCTAAGGCAACATGCACTATTCTATATGACATTGTATTGATAATATGTTCTACAAACATTAAAAGGATTGGTGGTAAACTTGGAAACTCAATCCAAATAGGCAACGTGTAGCATACTTCCTCGAGATTGAAATCTTCAATCCATGGGGAAACAACTAAAATAGTACTAGATACATCCCACAACCTTTCTTGTAGAACTAACTATTGTTGTTTTTTATAATTCAAAAGAGAAAAGAAACACACTCCTTGACATATTCATAACATGAGTACAATTAATTTCTTTTTACTACCCATTGTGAACTAATCCAATTATTAAGCACAAATAGAGGCAAAATTCAGCTAGTAAAATAACCAAGTAAAGAAGGCTTTGTAAAATCCCTAATAGCAACACCATACACATAGGGAGAAATAAAACAATAGACCTTACTCCTTGTGTCACTAGGAATATCTTTGCTCATGGTATTCTTGTTGTGAATGAATATTCAAAATTAGTTGAGATGCAAAAGAACCCAAAATTTGTTGCAAACCCTCTATAGCTTGCAACCTCAAATAGTTACACACCACTCTCCTTTGTCCACTATGTTGGCAACTAGCTGCCTACACTAACACAACCACCACTCTCCTTTGTCCACTATGTTGGCAACTAGCTGCCTACACTAACACAACGTATCCAACTATAGGCACACATTTCTATTGGTCTCCCAAAAAACATCACCATGGAGCACCAACAATAAATTGTTTCTTCACACTAGCAAAAAACCATTTGCTCACACGTCAAAGAAGCGCTCACCTCTATTTTTATTTGATTATATACCAAGTTTCTAGAATATTAACAAAAATTCTAAATTGCCACAAAATTGGTTCCCATAGAAATATCATGCATCTCTGGAGGAGATTTCAAGCGATCTGATAAGAGGCCTTCCTAGCCTTCCATCAAGAACAATATTCGCCGGATGGAAAATTTTTCATTCAAATGACATTTAACCAATACTCACCCATACTTATCTGCCACAGCGGAAAATTTCCATTCAAATGACATTTAACAAATACAATACCAAAGACCAAAAAAACTGGTGGGGAAATTACCGGGGCATACAAAGGCCCGCTCCTCTACAGTCTTCGGAGAGGTAAAAAGAAAGGAGAGTCTAAGCAAGTATGTTTCGTTCACATCACATTTGACCGATGCTAAAGATAGGTAAACCATATTCTTATACAGAAAATTTTCCGTTCAGATATACCCAATACACAACAGGATGTGGTGGGGAAATTAACGTGTCATAGAAGAGGCCACTGATTGACGATATCCTGTTAAGCAAAGTGAAACAGGATTCAGAGTGAAATATAAAACTGCTGCCGTGAGATCAGTACCTTTGGGTAAAAGGATTCTGCAAATTTCATAGGCCCATGCCAGGCGCAATGTCGGGTCTCCGAAACCAAATAAAATCGGATCACACACAATTCAATTCCATCGTCTGCATTTACAAAATAAAATAAAATCTAAAGTAGTGCAAATGTTTATATGCCTGGGAGATCGATGAAAATAGCCAGTGATTCATCACATCAGTCATGAAAACCTCTTCATTTATCACATAATTTCACAAGACTTTTACACACACACATATATATAACCACCAAGCAAGCAAGGATCTGACTGAATTTTGTCACATAATCGAGCGTAGCTGTCCTCAAACCCTAACTCTTCGAAAACAGAAGAACAAAGATTACGTAATCACATTCTCAGCTACGACAAATATCAGAAACGAGCAATTTATAATATAATTGGAAGGACGACTAGCTAGATTAGTTAGCAGTAGGCTTGGAGGACTGGAACTCGGCGGCTTCTTTAAGGATGCTGCTTTGATCAAGAACGACTTGGATGGGGGCAGTTCCAAGGCCGTCAGCGATGGCGGTGAAGATATTCTTCATCTCCGCCTGGAACTCGGCCGGATCCACCGTATTGTTATGGTCGGTGTCGAAACCCTCGAAAATGGAGTCGTAGAAGGCGTTCAGACGTTCCTCCGGCTGGGCCGACTCCAGCAGTCCCAGGCCGAGGCTGAGGCTCTCGCAGGCCTTGCGCAGCTCCGATCGTGACAGCACTCCGTCGCCATTGACATCCAGTTCATGGAACTTGCTCTGCATCGTCTTGTTGAACGCTTCGTCGTTCGCCACGAATTCGCGCACGCTGCCACCGTCCAGAATCACCACGCTCATCTTGAATAATCAATAACTCCTCCTTCTCCTCCTCCTGCGAAAATTTTTACCACAACTACACCGAATTTGCAGCTGCTGCTTCAGCTTGAATTCTTTATACGATCACACTGATACAAGGGCGTTTTTCTTACGCAAGTTCGTTGTGTCGGTGGATTCTGCCCCTTGTTTTATTTGTGGTCCAAAAGCAGGCGCAGGCGATATTGGTGGGGAAACATGGCCGCTGTTACACATGTACGTGGCATTGATCCATATTCCGCACACCGGATCAGCCATGAAGATGCGGACCAGGCCTGATATGCAAGGACATATGCGGGAGGCTGGCCTGCTTGAAAATATCTTTTGCCCGGCCAATGGAGGTTTGGATAAGCTTTGCTGAGCCAATTTAGTAATCTCTGGCTTGGCACATTTTACGGGTTGACCATGTGAAAATGGCAGACGTTGTTGTGATTCTGAAACGAATGTTTAGCAACATCAGAAGAAGGCCTGAAGAAACATGGTGTGAGAAATTGGAGAACGAATAATTAGGGACGGGCGTGGTTTTGGCAGTTGATTGAACAATCTTCCTATTCTAATTGATCATGATTCTTTGGGTGTGTCTTAGCAAAAATTTTTCCACCAGGTGAATGCTTAGCTTAGTGATGCTTAAGCACATGAGGAACACACTTACGGAAAACTCCCAACCTAGTGATGCTTAACCACATGAGGAACACACTTATGGGAAAACTCTCAACTTTACTCATACACAAAGAAATAATACAACATGTACAGGAGGTGCCCCCAATGTGAGTAACACCTCTTGTATTTATCGGTGCGAGTGTACCCAACCTTGCTAATACGCTCCTGTAACTAGCACTACAAATCCGTTATTTGCATATTCAACCTGAAGTATGCATGTAACCTATTCTTAGTGATTGCCAGCTCTGTTTTTTATCCACATCACCCTAACTGGCAATAGCAGATGTGCATGCGTTGCATCTGGATGAACTCAGTTGTAGCCCTCTCACATGCATCTCACCTGGTTTTGTCTAGCAGTAACAGATGTGCATGCGCTGCATCTAGACAAATCTAGCTGTAGCCTGCCTTGCATGCATTCGACTTGGCTCCATCTAGTGGTACCAGATGTCTTTTCACACCTAGGGTGTGGATTCATTGTAGCTCATGCTAGCCTACACGCAAGCCTAGGACGATGGCAGCTCAAGAGGCCGTGACAAACCCACCCCCCACTGGATGAGTTTGACGTCCTCGTCGGAAGTCCTTCTAGGTATCGCTTGATTAATTCCTCGAACTGCCATAAGGTAATGCCATGTTCCCATGTGGCGTCCTCTTCACTACAACCCTTCCACTGGACTAAGTAATTGATGCATCGATTCTTCCAACTAGTACCTTCGGTCCGATGGTTAAGAATCCTCTCAGTTGTTCTTCGAAATTCCTTTCGAACACCAAGAGGGGCTCTGCTAACTTGTTGCCTCATCACATCCTCATAAAAGGGTTTGAGGAAGCTCACATGAAATGTCGAATGGAGTTTCATCCACTCTGAAAGTTTCAATTTATAGGCCACATTGCCTATCCTCTTCACAGCCTCAAATGGTCTATCGTACTTCTGGAGAAGGCCTTTGTGGTACCTTTTATTAATGACCTTTTTCCAGATTTGGGAAGTAAATTTTAACAAGACCTTATCTCCTTCATTGACCTCGATTGCCCTTTGATTTTGATTTGCATACTTCTTCATACGCCTCTACACCTTGGCTAAGCTGTCTTGAGCTTGCTCATACAATTCTTGCTTATCGTGTGCAAAGCGATATGTCGGTGGACATTTCCCTTGCGACTTTGATTTCGCTACCTCCAATGGCATTATGGGTTGATGCCCAAAGACCACCTTTGTAGGACTCAACCTCGTCGAAGAAGTTTGATGCAAGTTATAACAGAATTGGATGGTGTCTAACAATGAGACCCAATTCCGTTGACTTGCGGTTACAAAGTGGCAAAGATACTCTTCAACCAAAGCATTCACTCACTCGGTTTGCCCATCTATTTGGGGATGGTTGGTTGTGGAAAATTTTAATTCCAAGCCTATTAAAGAGAACAACATCACCCAAAACTTCCTTGTGAATCAGGCATCCCGGTCACTTACAATATTCCTTGGTACCCTGAATACCTTTACCACATACCAAAAGAAGAGTTCAATGGTTGTTTTTGTTGTGCACGCTTGAGGTGCAGCTACAAACATAGTGTATTTTGAGAACTGATCCACCACAACCAATACCGACACCTTCCCATCCACCTATGGGAAGCTCGTGATAAAATCCATGAAAATAGATTCCCATGTTCTTTCTGGGAGTGGGAGAGGTTGAAGAAGCGCATCTTGCTTCTTCTTCTCTATCTTGTCTAGCTGACACACTAGACATGTTCTCACATACAATTTTACATCTACTTCCATCTTGGACCAAAAGTAGCCTCGAGATAGAAGAGCTAACATTCTCTTTATCCCTAGGTGTCCAGCCCATTGGGTATCATGGGTTTTCCTCTTTAGTTTACATTGTAGTCCCCCACCCTTTGGAACATACAGTCTATTACCCCGAGCATACAAAAGATTAGCCTCAAGCCAATATTTTCTTATGAGGCCTTTATGCACTTGTTATCGAAGCTGACAATAGGTCTTGTCCACTTCTGTAGCTTCCTTCACTTTATTGGTGAAGTTCGAGTGAACTATCATCAACGCAGCTACGTAGGCCTGGACTTCCTTTTGACTTAGCACATTCGCTACCTGGTTCTCCCACCTAAGTCGATGAACCCAATCAAAGTCAAATTCTGCAAGGTACTCTTGCCACCTTGCCTACTTCCGGGAGAGCTTCTTCTAGGTTTTGAAGTAAGTATTGGCCACATTATCCATGACCATTATAAATTTTGTTCCCAACAAGTAATGCCTCTAGACATTCAAGCAGTGTATCATTGCGGTCATTTTCTTTTCGTGAGTAGTATATTGCTGCTCTGCGTCCTTCAGCTTCCTACTCTCAATTGCAATTGGATGTCTCTCTTAGACCAAGACTCAACCAATTACTTGATTGGATGCATCAGTATGAAGTTCAAAGGGAACTTTGAAGTCGGGCAACCGGAGCATTAGTTCCGATGTCACAGCTTCCTTAATTCGTTTAAAGACATTCTCATAGACCTCTGACCAAATCCACACTTGGTTTTTCTTAAGTAAATCAGTCAAGGGGGCTATCTTCCTTGTGTAGCCTTCAATGAACCACCGATAATAGTTTGCAAGTCCTAAAAAGGACTGCAACTCAGTTACCTTCTTTGGAGCAGGCCACTCCACAATTGCCTTCACTTTTCAATCATCCATTCAGATCTTCCCTTTTGATATTCAGTGACTTAGGAACAAGATCTCCTAGATATTGAATTCACATTTTTCTTTCTTTACATACAATTGGTTTTCTCTCAACCTTAAGAAAACCTGCCTCAAGTGTTCTACATGAGCCTCTAGACTCTCACAATACACCACAATATCATCTAGATAGATTACCACCAATCTATCTAAGAAATCATATAGCACATCATTTATCAAATTACAAAATGTGGCAGGGGCGTTAGTGAGATCAAATGGCATCACTAAGAACTCAAAAGAGTAATAACAAGTTACACACATTGTTTTTACTTCATCCCCAATAGCAATGTGCACCTGCCAATACCCAGATCTCAGATCTAGTTTGGTAAAATACCTGGCTTTTGCCAAACGATTGAACAAGTTTGCCACATTTGGCACTGGGTACTTGCTTTTGATGTTGATCTTATTTAGTGCTCGGTAATCCATGCACATCTGCAACGTGCTATCCTGCTTCTTTTGGAAGAGCACCGGTGCTCCATACAGTGCCTTTGAAGGTTGAAGGTAGCCAACCTTCAACAGCTCATCCAACTACTGCCTAGCTCAGTGAGCTCCATTGGGGACATATGATATGGAACACTCGTGGGCGATCTCATCCCTGGTTCTAGCTCTATCTAGTGGTCTACCTTCCTTTAGGGCGGTAAGACCTTGGGCAGCTCTGGTAGCATCACGTCTACAAATTCTGTCAGCAAATCCCCCACATAATTAGGTACTTCCACTGTCTGGTTCTCTTTGATTTCCACCAAGGAAGCCAACATAGTGACTTTACCCCTTTGTACACCTGCATTTGTTTGAGTCGCCGACTGAAACATCAATTTAAGTTCTTTACATTTGATTGAAATGAAGTTGGGTTGCCTTTCATCGGCAATTAGCATTCCTCCCAAGTGTGGTGCCACTAAAGCTTTAGGCCTTACAAAGAATTCAACCGCTAAAATCAATTCAAAGTCATCCAAAGGAACGATCATAAAGTTACAATTGTTCTTCCAAAGGCCAACTCTGAGAGGAGAGGAGATCACACCATGCACTGGCTGTGCCCCCGAGTTCATCGACTTCACCTTGCTATGGCTCTTGGCGATGGTCAAGCCAAGTTTCTCCACCAACAGCTGGGACACAAAGTTGTTCGTTGCTCTCGTATCCAACATTGCCTTCTGTCCATTGAGGAAGACCTCTACAAACATTAGCTCATTGGATTGGCTAGACTTCTGACACACAAGGGTGTTAAGCAACTGTAATGGGTTACACCTCGGGTTCGTGTTACTACCATCTCCCTTAGATGCCTCTTGAAGTCTAAGGGTGTGAGCTTCTCTCTTGATGGATAGTCACAAGCTCGATGTGGTTCATCACAAATGAAGCATCTAGATGAGAATTTATTACCTTGGGAGGCTCCATCTCCCTTGGGTTTGGAGGGTGCCCCCTCCTTCTTGTCTTTCAGACCTCGATGTTGCTTTCCTTCTTTCTTGCCCTTGTCCTGGGGCTTCTTCAACTCTGAATAGGATCTAGAATTGCCCCACTTATAGTTGACCAAGCCATCCATAACAGCTATAGCCATTGGTAGATCTTTCACGTTTTGCCTCCTCAACTCTGCTTGAGTCCATGGCTGCAACCCCTGAAAGAAAGTTAAATAGCTTATCCTCTTCAGACATATTCTTAATGTCTAATATCAAGGAACTTAATTCCTTCACATAATCATGCAAGGTAGTGGTGTGTTTCAGATTCCTTAAGAATTCCCAGGCTACCCATGTTGCATTCAGAGGAAGGAACTAATCCTTTAGCTCCTTTCTCAACACCTCTCATGTTGTGATTTGAGGACGGCTGACACTTACATCATCCTCCAGTTGTGTCCTTCACTAGAGCTTTGCATCTCCAATGAGATACATGCTAGTTATTGTTACCCTCTGATCCTCAGAAACACAAGCAACATGAAAGTATTGCTCCATGTCCCACATGAAGTTCTCTAGTTCCTTTGCATTCCGGCTTCCTCCAAACTGTCTTGGCTCTAACACTTTTAGTTTGGAGTTATCTAGGTTCCTACCCCCATGTGAAGATCCTACAACAATCTTCTTGAGCAATGCGATGTCATCCTTAAAGGATGAGAGACGTACCTTTATGTCCTTGATCTCACCCACATGAGATTTAAGTTTGCTCTGCACCAGATCATTGACTTGATGCAGATCATTGATTTCCCTATGGTGCAGCACTACTTGGTCTGCAATGGATTGAGCATTAGGAGCTGGGGCTCCAATCAATGCTTCCAAGATAGCCATGCACTCAACAAGGTCCTCCATCACAGCAACCTTCGCTCTGAAAACAACTGTCACTAGGTGAGACTTAGCGGAAATTTTTTCACAAAGTTATAGTGCTAAATGACTAACTTAGCCAACTACTCACAATGATGCCTAGTGATGCTCAAGCACAGGAGGAACATGCTTACGGGAAAACTCCCAACCTTTACTCGTACACAAAGGAATAATACAACATGTATAGGAGCTTCCCCCAATGTGAGCAGCACCTCTTGTATCTATAGGCGTGGGCATACTTGGCCTTGCCAATACACTCTCGTAATTGGCACTACAAATATGTTACTTGCATATCCAACCAGGAGTATGCATGTAACCCATTCTTAGTGATTGCCAGCTCTGTTTTCCATCCACTTTGCCTCAACTGGTGATAGTAGATGTGCATGCGCTACATCTAGATGAACCCAACTATAGCCCCCTCGCATGCATCCCACCTAGCTTCGTCTGGCAGTAACAGATGTGCATGCATTGCATCTGGACGAATCCAGCTACAGCCTGCCTTGCATACATCCCACCTAGCTCCATCTAGTCGTAACAGATGTATTTCCACACCCAGGGTGTGGATCTATCGTAGCTCGCGCCAACCTGCACGTGAGCCTAGGATGACGACAGCTCAAGAGATCGTGCCAATTCCCTCCCCCATCAAATATGGGTAACTCTATATGCCAAATCCTAAACACTCTGCACTGTAATCCTATAACACAACCAATAAGAAAAATGCAAAACTCATTAGAAAATCATAAAATTTTAAATACCACACCATACAAACTATCCATGGCTAGTAACCAAAATATTTATGGTTGCAGTAAGTTTAGAATAACTTAATACTTCTCCATTTTTCCCTAAGGAAACAAGAAAATTGGTTTTATAGAACCAGGTATTATTCTTAAGTAATTTTATAGTATTTATAAGACATGCTTGAACATAATTCAATTGTAGAACCATGTATTATTCTTAAGTAATTTTATAGCATTTATTTCTTAAGTAATTTTATAGCATTTATAATACATGCTTGAATATAATTCAATTCATACTTAGATCCATAGTCATCAAAGTTAAATGAAAGGGAAGGTTTTTCATGTTTGGCTGTAAATATGAAAATCTAAAAACACATGCTCAAAACCTTATATTTTTTATGTCTAGAATCTCTCTAGGTCGTTGATATGCTTTATTATGATATATATATTTTTAAAAATTGTTAAACATATTACCCCAAACACTTTAATACCAATATTAAAAATGGTAATTTCTATGGAGCATTATTTAAGCAAAGGGATATAACCATAAATCTTGCAACCATCCATAGGATTCATAAGGACCTAAATAATGGAGGTACATACATATACAACAATTCATAGTGTGTGCAATGATAAGTCATGAAAATGAAAGTGGATACACATGCAATAAGACATAGTCCATATGAAGATAACAACTCATGGTTTGAAAACCAAGATTCGTGTTGTAATAACATAACTCGTGATAGACAAATTTTTGAACATTTTCATTGAATTTCATTAGAATTTCAAAGTTTTCATCAAGGGATTCATCTTCCAAATCTCAAAAATAGCATTGATGGCTACTATATTATCAAAAATATGTCTAGACCTTAGCATCTAATGGAGGCTAAAGCCAAGTGAGATGTCATGATGGAGATAAGACATCAACACAACATCAACAAGGATATAATACCCTTAACATCCCAATCTAAGAAGAAGGACATAGAATATTGTCCAAGAGGTCTAGTAATTATTAATCTAACTCTCATTCTCCTATCTTCTACATTAAAGCTCTAGCATATCAAAGACTATGTTTAGCTTTGGTAGACAATCCAAGAGGAGATGGAATAGATCTCAAATAAGTAGGGCCTCAAGGTCTAGGACCTTTAGCAAAAGCAGAAGAGATGAATGAGGGGACTATAGAGGAAGACATCAATGCTATGGAAGTTTTCCTAGCTCACCATATTTCTCTTCATCTTCATCATCTAATGTTAACAAATATGAACATAAGCAATAAGACATAGCTCCTCTTAGGGACTAAGACAAATAACTTGGTGATCATTAGAAGAGGAGTCGAGATGCTTATGATAGGAGAAATTATGATAGATATCTTGATAGGAATAGAGATAAAAGATAGAAAAGAAGGCAGATAAGGAAGCATAAGAGAGACCATCATGATTAAGCAAACATAGATTGTGATTATGCTTATGACACATCTAATGATGATGAATCCCTATTGGCCACAAGAAGTTTGATTCAAATTCTTAAGATAGTAAGGATTTCCTACAGGCATTAGAGGGAGAGGTGCATCAAACAACTTGATATGAAAAACATTCTAAAATTTGAGAGACACTACAATTCTAATTTGCAACATCATTTGCAAGCCTTCCATGATGTGTGTGCTTTCCAGAAGTTAAAGCTCTTTCCAAGCATACTAATCAAAGCAGTTAAATGTTGGTACAAATCATTGGAGTTAGACTCAATCCACTAGTGGTCCATGATGCATAAGCTCTCTAATGAAAATACTAGACCTACTTTTGAGTGTTCAATTTAAGAAAAAAAATCCAAGGATGAAAATAAGGAAACCATGAATTCCTTGATGCAGTCTTAGGAAGATACTATTCTCTACTACATAGATGCCCAAGCCATGGGTTTTCTTAGATAGAGTAACTTCATCATATCATAAATGAACTCAAAAATAGAACAATAAAGACCCTTGGAATTTATGAACAAAGGAAGATTATCAAAGCTAAGAGCCCTTTAGATCCAAAGGCTCATTGACAAGCTAGAAAAAGAAGAAGGAGAGCTACATAAGAGGAAGAGTGCAGAGGAATATTTTTAGGATCCATACCTTTGTAGCATCATTGTAGCATCCACTTAGCTTATTTATTTATTTATTTATTTGTTATTTACTATTTTTTTAGTTAATATCTCTTCATCCTTATCTCCTAGTAACGTGGAATGAGTACGACTTAATCACAAGCATTCAAGTGTGACTACTTGGTAACCCAGTAGCATACTTAGGCCATGCGCTTGGTAATCCCAGTGGTAGTCATTCACGAGGTCCAAGATGTGTATGGATGATTAAGGAACGGATGCTCATCACACTTAGGCTAGTTAGATTCTCTCTCACTCTCTCCCTCTCCTAGTTAGTCGATATTATTTACCATCATACCAAGGAGTAGCATTAGTGTAGGAACACATCATACACCTCAATCTGGACTAAACCATATGTGACAAAGCTAATACTAGTCCAAGTGGGAAGATAGCAAATTGCAGTCTAAGAGTAACTGTCTAGATACCACAACTAGTCCATCTGCGGAGTTCGATTGGATCGTGCGTGAAACACTCGTATTCGTATGGTTGAGTGTAGGGGTACCTCGCCACTCATCATTAGCACCATTGTCGGGGATAGTGCTAGTTATCTAGATTAGTTATATCATACAAGATCGTTGTATAGGAATTAATGATATATCTTTTAGGAAGAAATAATTATAAAAAGTCACATATAAATTCACACATAATTGCACAACCATGCCTCTCCTACAAGACTATGATAATGCCATACCTAGTGAGGAATTCATTGAAGAACCAAAAAATTATATGACAATGAAGATTGGAGTACACAATCTGAGGTGGGGGTTTCTTATAAACATAAATGAAGGTAGCATCATCCCAACGCATGAAAGCATAACTTACTCGATGATGATGAACACCTACTAGTTACTACAAACCTAATGCAAATACAAGAGGCTATTCAAATCTCCCGTAGGCATAGTAAAAAGAGAGCCGCCTACCCAGGCTTGATTTAAACAACTTTCCCAATTACTTAGGAGGCTATGACTTAGATCTGCAACAACATTTACAAGCCTTCTACGATGCCTGTGCATGGAACAACATTGATAATAGTTGGAAAAACTTAAGCTCTTTCCTATGATACTCATTGGCCAAGCAAAAGTATGGTATAGATCGTTAAAACCAAATTCAATACGATGTTGGCCAACAATGGTAAAACTCTTTAATGAAAGATATTAAACCTACGCAAGAGTGTTGGCCTTGAGGAAACAAATCCAAGAGTGGAAACAAGCACAACATGAACCCTTGGACATGGCCTTAGAAAGATATTATGCATTGTTAAACAACTGTCTAGGCCATGAGTTCTTCGAGGAAAGGCTAATGTACCATATCATTGATGGGCTCCGTGATGAAACAAGAGAGACCCTAGGGATGTATGCCCAAGGTCAACTATACAAACTATGAACCCATCAATTCCAAGAGCTTATTAAGCGGGTAACAAAAGAAGAAGGAGAAATGGCTAGATGGGAGAGTGTTGAAAAACATCAACAAGACCAAGGTCTCAACTTAACAGAGGTCCATAATCACAAAAAGGAGAAATCAACCTATCTCAAGGAGGAAGAACCATCTTTGCCAATACAACAATCATTAGAGGAAGTCAAGGTAAAGATCAATAAGATGTTGGAATGGATGCATAAAAAGTGTGGAGAATATATTGATATTATTGGAGATAGAGTTTTGAAAACCTTAGAAGTAGGACAAAGTATCATTAGAAAATCGGAAAGAAGGAATGAGGAAGATAAGGGCTCAACTGTCAATCATATGTATGAATGCAACAGTTGCCTGTACGATCACCCCAAGGGCCAATGCCCAATCTTGTTACATTTATATGAGCATTGGGAAAGCATGTTACACCCAGAGTTCATACAAAGATACTGTGTTCGATCACAGTGGCAACAATCCCAGTCGTGGGGGAAGCCATCCCTAAACTAGAGACACCCTTCAGATCATCTGAATCTAAATGCTTATCTAGTCCAGCATCCTATTTCCCTAATTGGGTTAACATACTCTATCTCGCTGCATTATCATTCTCATCAATACTATCAGCCCATGTCTTGAACACAACCACTGCCTTGTGTACCTTATACTTTTCCTAAATTTCAACATTCTCACCCTTTCCCTCCTTCTACATTGCCACCAACTATTCCTGAAGTGTCTGCACCACAGCAACAACCCATGAATGTTACTTGTGCTACTATTTCCAACAGCAGTGAGAGACCTGATTAACTTCAAAAGCATCCCTTCTTCAGGCATGACCGTGGGATGGGACAACACAGTTCCAAGGCCACTGCATTTTCCAACTCAGCATAAGTATGACATTGTGGAGCATCCTTCTCATTGAACCCAACACCTTGTGTCACTTCATCAGGGCCATCAATTAACACTCCAACAACCATACGGCCCAATAACTACAACCATGAAGGGCAACATCCCAATCCTTGCATGCCATCTTACGGTCTCAAGTATCATAGTGGGAAAACTCTTTACCAGGGAACCACATCTTATAAATTGCCCCACTATGCTTATTATAATCAAGTGTGTGAACCCCAATGGGGTAAGTATGACTAAGTTTCAATATTTCCAACATGCAAGGATCCTCATCTTTCATTTATTAGTCCTCACCATGCTCAACCGTTTAGTTATGGGGGATATCCCCCATTCTAATAACAAGCAGGAGTAATAAATATTTTTTCATTTTCTTTAATTTTACAATTTTTTGTTTTCTAGTTTTTCATTTTTCAATTTCTTGTTTTACTTTTTTGTCTTTTTGTCTTTTTATCTTTTTATAAGTAATCTCATCTATGAATAAAACACTCATGTGGCTCGTTGGTTGAGGTGTGTTCTATGTTATCAAGTCTCGAGTGATCAATTCTTTGGACAGTGAGCCCATTGCACCCACTCATCCATTCTACAAATAAGAGATTCTGTTCGAGGGTACAATGATACTCTTGACATTCTTAAAATTTAAAATTAATTTTGTGTTCATTGTACCCAGAATGAAGAGGGATGGACTAAGAGGGAATGATTAGGATGTGACATCAAGGGGACTTGTGGATTCTCATTGGTGACATCTATGAGAGTTATCACGCAACGTGGGTGTACTAAGATCCTTGTAGATCTAACACAAAATGGGAGTAAGAGTAATCAAAAGGCACTCAAAAATCCAATGTTGTTCTAGGGGATCCCACTGGAAAGACATGCACCCATGCCTAAAGGTTGGCAGCTTCTCTAGATTTAGCCATCGAAAAAAAAAAGAAAAGAGAAAGAAAAAAAAAACAACAAAGAAAGTGCCACAAAGCAAAAATCACTACTCCCTTAAAAAAAATGCCAAGTGATTGTATGCCTTGTTGTTATGGTACTCTCATAGTTTCTCATCATGGGATGAAACAATGTGGTGTCACTGATCAGAGGAATGGACTTGGTCCTGATCTTGGAACGACAGGCTAATGACACATTAATCATGCTTTACATGTAGGATTCACTGTACCCTGGGTCAGTTACCTCATGTGCCAATCTCTACAATCCCTTCTATAGTCTGTCTCACCTCGTTGTTCATGTAATTGTAGCTCGTGTCCTATGTAGCATAGAATTCTTACCTCATTCTAATGATACTTACATGTGTGTGTTTTGTGGAACCAGTGTGGATTACATTTAACCCTTCTAGTGTCCACAAAAATTTTTAAGTGTGGTTAAGCACGGGTATTATAGGTTGGAACCTACTTTGGGGAGGACCCACTTGCGTAATTTTTTGTAATTTTCACTCATAACACATTTTCCACACACCATCTATTACCCTTAGTGTATTTTCAATGACATTCTTTCCCTTATTACTATCCCTCCGATTCAAATGTTCCTATGAACCATCACATAGCCTTTTTCTTCCCCTTACCATATGAGGTTCTTATTGATAAATTCCACACCATCATAATTTTCAACTAGGTAAGGTAACACTCATCTAGATGTCCTTAGTTTACATCATTTAATTTTAGAAAAATATTAAAAATTCTGTACATTCTATAAAGTGCCTTAACATTGATAGGTGGCGATATCACGTCCAAATATATATATGTGACCCCCCTGCGCTAATCAACATCATTTACAACTGTTCATGCAGGGGAAGTTTTTTAAATTTCTCTCTACAACTCACGATTGCGCATCTCTTGCTTTCATATCCATAACTCGCTCGTTGGTACTCCAACTTTCATTCCGTTTAAACCTACTTAAACTTGGAGTGTTTAGCTTAGTCGTGGGGGAGGGGCACATATGCATAACTTTTTTGAAATTCATCATTGCTCGAAGGACATTATCAAGGGAAATTACTTATAAAATTAAGAATAAATGTGCCAAAAAAAATTTCATCTCCTTAGTTATACCGGGAAACTAGATTTGGAAACCACCTAAGCAAAGAGGATTCAATATTATAATATTTTGGGGAAATTTTAATTAATGACACATGGAGATAAAGCAAATTCATTAATGCAAGCAATAAGGTATAACGTAACTTTGACAACAACCTTACTAACAATTGGCCCCATGTGATTGCAGATGGCCCCGAAACGTAGACAACATGAAGGTCCTGCTCAAGGTGGGATCAAATGATGTAGGATAGGTGAAGGATAAGTTCCTGCTGAACAACATGCAGAGCAGGAGGAACAATCATTTAGTATCCACCAAGAAGACCTTGCTACTGTACAATCAAGGTAGGTGGAAGGAGGAGCTGCTATAGCATCTGAATAGGGACGACATCTCACGTTGCCCCAGGATTGTGTTCAGGCCATCCATGAAAGGTCCATATTCACTGTAGTGATCGTGGAATTAAAATTTGGACCTTTCACAGAATTTTCTCCGGAGGTCGTTAGAGATCACCTCAAAGGGTTCCCATTGTGGCCTATCCTCTCTGAAAGTGGTGCCTGGTACTTAGGGGAAATGTACCAATTTTGGCACAACAAAGAAGAAGGTACCATAGTTAACATTTGTGGTGTGACTGTTTATTTCTTTGTTTAAGCCATTTAGAAAGTATTAAACCTTTTGAGTATAGGGCCAAAGTTGCTCAGAACCAGCTAGATACTTTTAGAATCGAGCAAATTAATAAATTTTTAACAGAGAATAAAAGGGTGGCAGAAGAAAAAGAGAAGGCTGATTGGGATGCCTCTATGGCACAAGCACAAACTTACGCGCATGCTAAGGCACTCAAGGCCTTATAAGAGGAGAAACTCTAGGCCATACTTCAACGCCATCAAATCCCAAGACCTAGAGTGCAAGACAAGGGAAAGGCACCCATGGAGGAGCCATCGCCACTAGGAACTACATGAGTTCCATCCAATTTTGTAGCTATAGGATTTTCTTTTGCGTTCTCCATGTTGTGTCTCAATTTTTTTCTGATTCCACACTGTGGCATGAATTAATTTTCATTAGTCAATAATCCCATACCTATCCACTATGTAATCAATAGAGCTTGTTCTCACTTTAACTCGAAGATGAGTTTTCATTCAGTCATGGGGGTATGATGAGTCATGAATTGTTGGATGCGATATTGCACCCATGATATCGCGTATGTGATATCACGTATGTGATATCATAGCCTAGACACGATATCGCATATGGGATATCATAGCCCGTCTCCTCATTTATAAATAAGAGGTAGGCAGCTTTGGTAGGGAGTTTTTAGAGTGATTAACTTTAAGCTTTCAATAAATTTTTAGTACATCAGTTTTTCCTCTCAACCCTTTCTCCCAGTGCATGCCCGCGGTGTGGTGATTGTAATTGTACAACATCCTTATTCGAGTGTGATGTACTTGGACACACACATGACCAGTAATAAAGATCAAGATTACTTCATCATTGCAGCATCCACTTAGATTAATTAATTATTTATTTAATTGTTATTTACTACTTTCTTAGTTAATATCTCTTCAACCTTATCTCCTAGTAATGTGGAATGAGTATGACTTAATCATGAGCATTTAAGTGTGACTACTTGGTAACCGAGTAGCGTACTTAGGCCATATGCTTAGTAATCCCAGTGGTAGTCATGCACAAGGTCCAAGATGTGTACAGATGATTAAGGAATGGATGCTCATCACACTTAGGCTAGTTAGATTCTCTCTCACTCTCTCCCTCTCCTAGTTAGTCGATATTATTTACCATCATACCCAGGAGTAGCATTAGTGTAGGAACACATCATACACCTCACTCTGGACTAAACCATATGTGACAAAGCTAATACTAGTCTAGGTGGGAAGACAACAAACTGTGATCTAAGAGTAACTGTCTAGATACCACAACTAGTCCGTTTGTGGAGTTTGACCAGATCGTGCATGAAACGCTCGTATTCGTATGGTTGAGTGTAGGGGTACCTCACCACTCATTAGTAGTATTAACATACATGTAGAGCAGTGCTTGTGATTTCATCATAAAACTAGCTAAAGGTTGTTGGTCATTTGTTGATCACCTAAAGCAACCTTTGCTTTTACTTTTTTATTAACTAAGCATTGATGATTATTGGTTTTTAATTTTTAAGGAAAACATATTCTAATGATTTTGACAAAATTTTTAACTTTATTGATTTTGGCATCAATTCCTCAAAAATTTGCAACTTTTTTCAATTAATGTTTTCTTCTTGTATATGATATACTTGGAAGAGTTGATGTCACACTGCTGCGATCTCATCAAGCTTATCTAGGTAAGAGATAGTGAACTTCTTTATTAGTTTCATGTAACTTTGATAATTATGACTATCCTTAGCTATTAAATACTAGGTTTCTTCCTTCTTCATGACCACCATGTACAATCACTTTTGCATACACATCTCATATGTATAATTTCTGCATGCTAGGATTTCTATCTCTTTATGCTTGATAGTTTTTATAGATAGTTTCATCTAATGTTATTATATGTTATGCATGGAACATGTTTCTTTTCCATAATGCCATTGCTCATTTTGCTTTGCAATCTCCAAGAAAGATCTCTTATGTTCATCTTAGCATCAATGATACCAAGCCATGCTTACCCCATAATGATAGAAAATTCTTATTTGTTATTGCCAACATGGATAATTAGAAAATCTACGAGGTATGATCATCCACTAATATTAGTTATCATATCATCAACTTGTATCAAGGAAAAAATGATGGATTGGTCTATAAGGTCTAACTCGATATTGATCTTTTTCATTGGGGGTATGTTCTAGACTTTGTGCATGTCCTATGAAATAAGGTTCACACCTGAACTTAACTCTAGTAGAGACTTGCAAGGATAATTTCCTACAATCTACAAGTAGAGAAGATAACTTTCCATGTTCATTTTCTTCTTTTGAAGAACATATTAATTTATCCAATCTATGATGACATATGTAAGCATGAAAATTATTATGTTTTGTTCAAGAGTGGTGATGATTGTTAGCTCTTGCATAGATATTGGAGGAATTGTACTGAGGAAGGGAGTTATTTTAGTAAGCCTTATACTAGTCTTGGTGGGCTAGTAAGCTTACTATCTCTATCCATAGGCATGGGAACCATCCTAAAGAAGGGATGTTTCATAAGCTTATGATCTAAGATACTAACACTATCATCCCACTAGGTGTTCATAGCATGAGTGACATTCTTTTGTTATAGTTATTATGGAAATTCTCTATACACTAGCCAAGATGGCATAGGTGGGAGAGAAGCATGAGAGTATTGAGAAGGGTATCATGAGTGGTGAGAGTGGTATGATGATGATTTTTCATGAAGTGTTGTGAGTCGATGGTATTTATAAGAATAATAATGAGTGAAAACACGGATAGTTAGATCACTAGGAGAAATATTAGGTTGGTGGACATAGTATCCATAAGGATTTGACTAGTAGAAAGATACTACTATGTTGGTGATCACGTCTCTCATAATTGTGGATTTTGCCACTACTATTCATAGTACCATTATGGTTGAGAAGAAGCTTTACTTGGATAGTATTATTGTTGGTAGAACTTCCTATAGTTGCCTTGTAAATAAGAAAATCTTCTAGGAATTTACTTCTTCACATACTTTGAATTTAAAGCACAAGCCCAAGATTCTTGTAGATGTGAGATGATAGGGTAACAACTCTTTAGATGTTCATATTGAAATATGTCACACTTGTCATCCTCTTGAAAATATAAATATACAACATCTTCAACTATTGTGACCTTTCCTTTTTACTAGTAAGTGTCCCTACCAACTTTCTTGTCCTTTTTCTTTCTCTTGTTTTAATTTCTACCTCTTGCCTACTTAGTACATTCCACCATGATTTTCAAAGTGGATGTAAATTTCTTATCCATTAAATCCCACATATTTTCTACCTTTTTCATTATCTTAGTGATGGATTTTTTCATCAACAAAGGTTTTTTTAAAATCATCTCATTGAGAGATGCCTCTTCCTCTTGGAAATCATAGATATTGACCTCCTTCTTGTGAAGGGATTGGATCCTAGCTATATTTCTTTGCACTTTCCCACTTGCATAGATCTCCTCCTTCTTTTACTATCTAGTCAATAAGCCTTTGGATCCAATGGGCTCTTAGCTTTGACAAATTTCCATAGCCATATATTCTTATGGTTTAACTTTTTTTGTTTCGGAGTCCATTTGTAATTTGACATAGCTATTCTTTCTAAGAGAACCCATGGCTTGGGCATCTATGTAGTAGAAAGTAACATCTACCTAGGGCTACATGATAAGGATCTTATCACCCATACCCAATCAAAACATAATTTTCCTTGAAAACTCAAGAAAATTAAGAGATTAAGAACTCAAAGTGTAAACAAGAGAGGAATAACTTTTTAATTCATGCTAAAATTTAGAGTACAAATGCTTGGAAGTAAGAAACTCTAAGGAATGGAAAAAATCCAAAGACAATTACTCTCACAACCCATGAGATACCAATGATTGTAATTGAGCTTCGTAATAGCGTTACTTAGCATAGGACATCTCCCTTGTGCCTATAATTTTTCTCTCAATGACAGACTTAGCATAAGCTAGTAGTCTCTAGACCATGAATGACTAAGATTAGCAATTCCCTAATAGTAGCTTGCCTAAAATACAAACTCATCCAAATGATATCCAAATTATTCCAAATTGATGCCATAGATTCTTAATGACTCCTAAATATATTGAGGATATAATTTACATTCAATAGGTGTGTTGACATCCTCATCATCTTTCTTCCCCTTAGAAAAGATTCTTGACTCCCACACAAGAGGTCCTTATACTTGAAATGATAAATGTCTCCTTTCTTAGATCAATAACATGCATACACAAAGTTAAAAAATCCATGAAATGGCTAAAGTTGATAAATGCTTATCACCATCATTCAACACATGTCATAAGATACATCACACATTCCATAATGTATGCATAACACACGCACATGCACACATACATACCTTAGCACATTGTTTGCTTACATAACAATGAAGAAGTTACGAGAGAGAAGAATGAACTTGGTCTTTTTTCTCAAGGGCTTCATCATGCTTTCATCTCGATAGCATCAAATTTGACATATTTTCCTCATGACCTACAACAAATGAAGAATAAGAAAATACATGTGGATTAGGTCTTTTCAACCTAGCATCTCTTATGTTCTTCTTTTTCATCTTTTTCACCTTCTTATTTTTGGTGTTTAGAAGCTTCCCATTCAACCTTCCTTTATCATAAAAATTGCAACAACTTCAATTACCTTCATGTTGCCCATCCTTATCATATCTAGGATAATTTAAGTTCATCCACACACTTCACAAAATTTTTCATTGCTATAATCAATAGAAAACATATCAAAATTTTAGAAAATTAAATTACTATTAATGTCATCATTAACATTAATAATTATCTTATTACAATTTCTTCTTCAATAATCATCATTATCATATATAAAATTCATCACATTGCCATTAGTAGACTTAATTTCACTAACAATTACATCAAAAGTTACATTGCTTTAAACATACATAACATGACTTTCAGTCACATCACAATCAAAACAATGATCATGATTTGCTTCATCACATTTGAATAAACCACTATTAAGATGAAGTGACATGCTAGCATCCATCATGCTAGCTTTAACATGAGAGATATTAGTATCATTGATAAAGTAAAGCTTAGTCTTACTTACCTCCTTACGGCTTCTTCCATCCAACTTTGGTTTAATTTGATCTTCATCATCCATACCCAATTCAAATTCATTTTCTTTGAAAACTCAAAGAAATTATAATCTTAAGGACCTACAGCTTAAACAAGAAAAGAATAACTTCTTTATTCATTCCAAAATTTAGAGTACAAATGCTTGGAAGCAAGCAACTCCCAAAGACTAAAACAAAACCTAGGATAGTCACTTACTCTTTTAATCCAAGAAATACCAATGATTAGAATTGAGTTTCATAATGACCTCACTTAACATAGGATACCTTCCTTATGCCTAGACTCTTTCTCCCAATGCAAAGCTTAGTATAAGCTAGTAGTCTCCAGATTGCGAGGGGCTACGACTAACAGTCCCTTGGTAGTAGTCTATCCAAAACATAAAACTAATTCAAAGGGCATCCAATTTATCCCAAATTGATACCACAAACTCTTAATTACTTCTAAACATACAAAAGATATAATTTACATTAAAGGGGTGGGTTGATGTCCTCATCACTAGATTAAGAGATTCATGGTTTTCTTATTTCCATTCTTAGATCTATTTTATCATATTGAACATTCTAGAGTAGGTTTGGTACTTATTGTTGAAGAGCTCAAGCATCATAAATCATTGGTGGATTGAATATATCTCCAATGATATGTACCAAATCTTAACTTTATTGATTAGTATCTTTAAATTAGCTTTAGTATTTTCCATTTTCTTTTAGTGTTTTGCAAGGCACAGGCATCATGGAAGACTTACAGATAATGCTATGGATTAGAAAGCTTTTCTTAAATTTTGGAATATTGTTTATATCTAGCTAATTAATGTAACTTTCTTTCTTATGCCTATATGTTATTTTTATTACCTTGCAAATTTGAATCATGCTACTTATCACCAACAAGTTCATCATCATTAAACATGTCATAATTATAGTTATGATATTTTTCTACCTAATTATGATAGTCTCTTCTATGCCTTCTTTGCTACCTTTTGTCTTTGTCTCTATCTTTGTCTATACTAGAATGTCTATCATGATTTCTCCTATCCTAATCATACGGATTTATTTAGTGATGATCATTGAGTTATCTACCTTGATCCTTATATAAGGCTATGTCTCTTTACCTACATTCATCTTTGTTAAAATTGGATGATGAAAATGAAAATAAAGCTGGTGAGCTAGAAGAACCATCATGGTATCTTGATCTTCCTCTACATTTCCATTGCTCATATATTCTAGTTTTGCTAAAGTTCTTAGGCCTTGAGGCTCTTCTTTCTTTGGGAATTCTTCCATCTCCTCTAGGATGGTCTACCAAGGCTGAATGTAGCCTTTGATATGCTGGATCTTTAGTGTGATAGATATGAAGATGAGATTTAAATTGATGATGATTGAACCTCTTGGACTAATATTTTGTGGCCTTCTTTTTAAGTTAGGATGTTAAGAGTATGACATCCTTATCCCTGTTGCATTCATGTTTTGTCTTCATCATGGCATCTCACCTTGCTTGAGCCTTGATTAGATGGTAGGATTTGGTAATACAATAGCCATTGATGATATGACCAAGACCAAACCTTAGAAGTGATACTTCAAGCATTGATGGAGTTAATCATTCAAGTGATCTCATAATGTTACCCAACAATGGTATTTCTTGTTACGATTAGTAGCATATTACATTGTAATCCCAATGGTGGATGCACTAGTCTAGGATGTGGCAATAGATTGAGGCTTGGGAACTCATTACCTTAGGCTAGCCTAGGATTTACTTTTATTATTAATTATATTATATAATTAATTTCTATAATTTGTATTAGTTTAATCAATGACCACTGTAACATTAATTATCATGATCCTTAGCTATAGTTAATCACACAGGTTAAGAATCATTGTGATTATAGTTGGGAAGACAAAAATATGTGATTACGTAATAAAATAACTAGACACCATGCTAGCTATATTCACAATTACAACATAGTCTACCACAATTCTTGTAGATTATATGGTTGGGTATTGGACATACTTGTCACTCATCATAAGTCTAGTTGTAGGTGGAATACTTTGGGAGAGTGAGTATGAAATAAGTCCATTTGGCAATCATAAACATTAACCAATAGGATGGAAACATCATCCATGTAGAATCTAGGCAATAAAAATCAAAACTGTGAGAGATTGAGAAGTTGAGGTTTATTCATGTAAAGAACAAATGATGATCCAAACTATAATAAAGAACGAAAATCATATTGTGATGAAGATAGACAACCATATAATCATTTGGTTTGTACAAGACCATCATGAGTAGTGCTAAGCTCCTAACTAAAAGAATTGAGTGAGTAAAGATGAGCTTTCACACAAAGGAAAAATGAAGCTAAGAAGACCACAAGGAATGTGAACTAAATACATCATAGGAGAAGTGAGAATGTAACTACACATAGAATCCAATGATGATAATAAAGGCCACGAGAGATTGAAGAATTCATGATTCATGTAAATGTTGGAAGTTCCAAAGAAATAGAACATCAATGATTGATTTTTTTATAAAGGGTGAAATTGTAATTCAAACTTGTGAAAATGTAACTATAATGTTGATAATGATCTTGATGAAGAAATAACTTAAGTTCTTGTCATTAATTTGACATAGTATTAGAGCAAATTGGGTTCTAGAAACATCAAAGAATTTTGAACCTATTAACAATTGGTGAAAATGGATTCAAAAGACTAATAATAAGAAAACTATATTATGTTCAAGGATGACAATGGAAGATATCAATTTGAAGCTTGGGAAGAATAAAAATTTAATCTAATATAAAATCATGAGTATAAGTGGTATGGAAATTGAACTTTAAATTGAGTTTTAGAACTACTAGATAAAAAAGGATGATAAGGTGATTTCACCTTATTAAAAAAATGGAATCAAATAATAATATATATAAAAAGGATGNATTAAAAAAATGGAATCAAATAATAATATATATAAAAAGGATGGAGAAACATTCATTAAGGACATGATTGAATTTCAATATGCAAAATCATTATGAGATTTGAAATAAATAAGTAGATACATGTTTAATAGAAATATGACAAATCTTACTAACATGATAATATTGGGGTAAAATATTGGTACAATATACCAAAGTTTTTGGAAGAAACCTAACCATTTTTAATGTTTTGAGAGTGGGTCATCAATCAATCAAAGGCTTGTAACAAAGCATTTATGTTTCATTCAAAAGCCAAAAAAAATGGAAGAGGTCTAAATTCAGAAAGGATAGAAGAGCTAGAAAGGCTATGTTTGAAATATGTAAAAAGAATGAAGTAGTACAACAAAAATAAGTGAGAAAATCAACCCAACATATAAAAAAATTGGAACATCCAAATGATGTAAGAAGAAGAACTATACATAAGCAGTAATATATTCAAGGATAAAGCTGCAAAATCTAGCTTGTGTAGGATATATATCTATGATGATCTATGATGAAGAAAATATTCTGCTTGAGATTATTGAAGAATTTCTATAGAGTAAAAGGAATGATAAGATTATAAATGAATGAAGCAATATGAAAGCGGTATATTTTTAAGTGAAGACATGATCACGTTCATTTTCCAGGATGATAGTTTGCTATTTTATAGTAGCCATATTACAAGATAATGACCTTGGAGTAATGCTAAGCTACTTATTTCTTAAGTCATAAGATATGAGTTTGAGCTTGTGCATAACCACTTGAAGGAGATTAGGCCTTTGCTCATCCATTGATCCTCCCATGATCATTGAGCCTCTTGGTGATTATCCCTTTTTATCCATATTGTAGATAATGAGCAGATGAAGGAAATATTCAAGGATTTTGAATCCTATTTTGAGAAGAAATACAATAATTGAATTAGAATAAAGAAAGTTAGAGAACTCTTACAAAGTTTTCTGAAGCATTGCACATGTGTTTATGTCATATATTTATCCCACAGATAGGGATAATGAAATTAATTTCAATTACTTGAAGAATGTATCCAATTTTTGGTGCTTTGATAAAAGCTATACATGGGTAAAGAAAATTTTTAAAAGGGCCATATCACAATTATAGTGCTGTAAAACGTAAAAACTAGTAAAACCCTTCTTCTCATATGATAGTTTAATTTCATGCATTATGAGAAAGTTTAAATGCAGAGTAAAAGAAGGAAAACATAAAACCTTAGTCAAAACAAAAAAGCCCTCTTCCAAAAAAGAATTTGGATAAGAAGAAGAATAAATAAAACAACTAGAAATAAGAATTATGAAGTGGAATTTGTTTACGAAGTTGGAATAGAGAAAACCAAGCTTTTCAAAAATAGGTGATAGAAAAAGACTAAGGCTATGAGAGATGTCCCAGGTTGGTGGTTCTCCTGGGCTCTCCCCATGGTTCAGGGGCCATGGAACACTTTGAGGCACCCTTGAGCGACTCTCAAGTGTTAGAAAATCCACCCCAGCTTGGTGGTACCAAGCTGGCAATCAGACACCTTCTTGTTGTAACTCTCTTCTAAGTCCTCTTCATTCCATCCTCACCACGAAGAACTACATGGCCCTCATTCTATAGTGGTCGGAGATATGTAGGAAGCTCAGACTAGATAGTTTTGGTGTGGTGCTAGGCCACACCTTGTACCAGATTGTGATTGATCTGGGGGTCAGGCACCTTCCCTTGTAGGTGCATCGTTTCCCCTCCAACCGATGTTGTCTACAAGGTTGTTTGTGTGCTTGTTTGCATGGTTCTCATTTTGGAGTTGGTTACCCTCTATGAGGTGTGTTGCCATATATGTTAAGAAGATGTGATTTTGCTTGCACTCACTCTTGAGTTGCTTGCTTGCTTGAGGCGTATTTCCTAGGTCTTTTTCCCTAGATCCATTGGATCTTTGTGAATTCCATGGGGTGCCAGACAACGTCGAGGAAACATTTTTACAGATGTTATCAGAGCATTTTTAAAATTGTGTTGTGATATGCATGTGCTCTTTGGTTGTGTTACTCCATTGAGGTTGTTCGATTAATGGTCCCTTCAGATTGATCTAGGTTCATATCCTTATGTATTCTTTGAAGAGTTGCCTTATGGTAGTGTTTTATGCTCTTCATGAGGGGAAAAATGTTAAATTGTGAGAAATTGATGTATGTTGCTCTCCTTGAGGATGTTAACGATTGCGTTGTGGTGATGTCCTCCACTTGTTTACTTCTGGTTGGACTAGTTGTGATTGTATGTGATATGTTTGAGAGGAGTTCTATTGGCAACTCAAGAATTTTGTTGCTTAAGGAGCTCTCATCTCTGGTCTCCAGTGATTCATTTAGGATGAATCAGACCGAGTCTCTACTTCAATTTCCACCCAGATGACATGTTTCAAGATGGAATTTGTTGAATTGTGTAGGATAGGATATCCTTGCACTCCCACTCACCTTAGATATAGTGAGAATGGAAAAATACAAATTGGGACAAGATGGTTCCCAGGTACCTTAGGATGGAGGTCCTTCAGACATGTGCTCTTGGTGAGCCTTGTTCTGGATGGATTAAGACTATTGCTGATAGACTTCATACACTTGTTTTTGCGCTTGTACATTTTTCTATTTGTGTATGTGTGTCTTCTTGGTTTCACTTTCAAATTCTACATGTGTGTTATCTTCATCATGTCTATCATTTGTAATGCAAGGCTTGGTGTTCTATGTGGTATGATGAATTATTGTTGGAAACATTAAGGATGCATTTTGAGGCCGTTTGTACCATCCCAAAGCTAAATGGTTGTTGTCTTGTTTGACAATTTCTTGTGCTTGAGGCATCATTGCCCTTGTTGTTGATCTTTGCAAGTTGTGCTCCCTTGTTTGAGCTGGTTGTGTTGCCCTTGGGTTTGTGGCATCACTCTTTTGATTGGTGACATTTCTTGGTCACTTTGATTTGAAGACTACTGGTGTGGGTTATCCTATTGTAGGTTCTTGTTGAGATCACACCTCTTTTGATGAGAGTATTTATTGTGGATGCATCCTTCATGATGTTTCTCATTGTTGTGAGAATTGGTTTTATGCAAACCTATTGTTAAATAGACCTTGGTCTTCCACCTTTTTTTTGAGTTGAGATGATGATTCTCTATTGCCCATGCCTTTTATGATTGTGTTAAGATCTTGATCTTGGTTGAAACTAGTGCTAGTGGCTGGGAATGATTGTTGTATATGAATCTTGGAATTCTGAGAGTGTGCTAGCTCTCTCTGGGTGTGGCTCATGATGAAATCATATTTTGAGTGTATCTAATCGACCCATCAATGTTTTTCATGATTGATCTTTATGCATGTTGCTGAGGTCTTACTTTTTATGATGTGCAAGAGTGATATTACTTTGTTATATGATCATGCTTGATGGTTGTGTATGAGGCTGATGTGCTGATCATGTTCCTGCTAACTTCTATGTTTCTAAGCTTTTGTATCAGTGTTTGTAGGCAACACAGGTACAAAGATGCAGCCAGTGGTGACCTTAGTTGACTCTGTGAGCACTATGTATATGGGGAAGATATGTGCTATTGAGACCTTTATGAACTGATTATTTGGTCTCAGAATCCCAACATTGGGTTGTGAATTTATCAGTACCTTGGCTATGATGAATCAGCAGGTACATTATGATTTTTTTGCCTCTCTATGCTAGGTGAGCACTAATAGAGGACGATGATCTATCCTAGAATCTATAGATATTGGGCTAGCAAATGGCATGAAATGGTATCCTTGGCCATGCCAGATATTGATGGCCCAGGAGTGGCCAATGCATTGAGGTCCCACTATGGTAGGTGGTGGAGACTCAGTTGGTGTGTTTTGTTATTCGATCATTGCATTCGTGTCCTGAATAATTCTCATTTGATGGTAGTCATGCAGTGGGTTTAGTGTAATGGTCGATCATGTACATTTTGAGATAGTGGTGCAGTGTGACAGATGATCATTTATGCTTCATGACAGAGATAGCTTTTTATTAGAACAACATGGTTCTATCATGGTATGCTCCTGGTGGCCTAAATCCTTTAGCCTAGGATGGGCTCGGGTAGTTCATCCTATAGCCTTCTAGGCTTGGGAAGCATTCCCAAATACCATGTATGTTATCATTAAAATGTATTCCTATCCTCGTGTGTGTGAAATGTATCCTTGTGATATTCTCAATTCAACTGTATGCACTTAAAAGTGATAGATGTATGGCCCTATGTGACTCAATTGTCTTCTCGTTGTAGGCCTATGCCACACCCTGTGAAAAGGCCAAGCTTGATGTATGGTGTTTTCCTAGTGCTTATTTTGAATTGCCCTTGCTATATTCTGTAAATGGCCTTTGTGCCTTGATGTATAATTCTGCTGAAAACCTCATGGGAGATTCTTTAGTTGCGATATGATGTTGTAACAAATGGACCATGGCATGTCCTTACCCATTGTGTTCTTGAATTGGTGTCATGTGTTCTTGGTGATGTTGGCATGCCTGGATGGTGTGTGCTTTGGTGAATGTCCTTGAGAAAAAACAAATCTTGGGAACTCTTTCTCTTGTGTTCCTAGATTGGCAAAGATCTTGCCCAAAGATGATCGATGGTGGTATGTATCCTAAAATACAAACAAATTGGTTCGATGAGCTTGATCTTGATAGTGGGTGGTTCACTGTGGCCATGTGAATTACAATGGTAAACTAAAATTCAAATCAATGTGATGTTGTGATGTCTAGTTGTGGAGTAGAGTTGAGTTCTGGGTACTGGCACCTAGACTTGCTCTTCCATGTTGGATGCAATCGTGAAGCAGCTTTGCAAACGTTGGGATGGTGATCCATCCTTGAATAAATGATGTTACAGATATAANAAATGTTGGGATGGTGATCCATCCTTGAATAAATGATGTTACAGATATAGCAATTGTCACTTCTCTTGGTGGCCTTGCTTGGTGGGCTTGAATTTGCTCAAAACACTTAAGCCTATGCTCTCATGATTGGGGGCTTCTAATGATTGTGCATGTGGACATGCTTTTGTGACTGATTGCTTTTGGTGCTTCGTAGGGCTATGGTGCACTCTCATGGCTTGGGACTTATTGGTGATTTTGTGGTCTATGGTGTGATTCCATGATAGGGGACTCATTGTGCCTAATAGGCTATGGTGTCTTACCAAATTTTCCCATGAACTCTGTCCCTTATGTACACTGATGTATCACACAGTACCTCCCTAATGTATTGTCCCATGTCTTTGGTGTAATGTTAATTCATGTTGGTGTTCTCACCTCCCTAGTGGGATACAGAGTTGAGCATGATATTACTTGGTGAATCTTTAATTCCATGAGGGATCATTCTCCATTCTCATAGATGGCCTCTTCAGTTCCTGAAATAATAAGGTAGGTGGTATTGAGACGGTTGTCTCCTATTTGGGATCTAGAAGTAGCT
Source organism: Gnetum montanum (assembly GCA_015680685.1). Taxonomy (NCBI): domain Eukaryota; kingdom Viridiplantae; phylum Streptophyta; class Gnetopsida; order Gnetales; family Gnetaceae; genus Gnetum; species Gnetum montanum. The sequence continues at coordinate 676,724 of MNCI01036718.1, read as the reverse complement.
GATGTTTGGGACTTGTTCCTAGTAGTTGCCCCATGTTCGTGAACTCTTGGCATTTTTTTTAGAGATAGAATGTTGTTACCTAGGCGAAATTCAGGCAAACTCCTTTGTGAGGCCGCATTGTTGATGTTCCTTCTTGTAGGCAAGGCATGATCTTATGTACTCACTTAGCTTTTGGGGGCTTCAGAGGAACTTCCTTGTTGGGGTTCTTTGGTAGACCACCCTTATTGTAAACCCTTAAGGGATGAATTGTGTAGTGTTTTGAGTTGTAATTGATGTTGGTGAAGCCCATTCCATGTAAAACTATCTTGAGGACCCAGTCCTCCTATGGGAAAAATGTTGTTGTTGAATTTTATCGATCATTTGGGTTGAATGATAATAGGTAGTGGTGTGGCCTTATCCACCACAATTGATGTAAATGGGCTTGACTGGGATGTATGAAACAAAAACCTAGATCTCCCAAGATGAAATAGAAATCCCTCTTGATAAAATTTCAAAGGGATGAACTGCTTGGTGTCTCGAGTTTTTCTCAAGGTGAAATTGAATTTGGATAAGACTTGTGAATCCATGTCTTCCCTCAGCTGGTAACAGTTTGACGATATGGTTCTGATGGCTATATTGACTACTTGGACGTGTATTATGGGTAAGGTGTAGCTAGGTTGCTATACTTACCTATGGAAGAAACCTCCCAAAGAGGATCCTTCCTTCTAGTGAAAAAATCTAATGAAATGTGTTGATCATGAGACATGCAGTCATTCTTGATACAATGGGGAAATTCAAATTCTGGGAACCTTGATGTTCCTTGGAGAATTCATGATCTAGTTGCTCTCAAAGGTGACTCTGTATTCTTTCCTGGACCTAGTGTTTAGAAAATGGTGCTTGTCCCATAACTTGGAGTGGGAAGGATAGCTTGTATGTAGCAAGTGTGGTTGATCCTTCTCCATGAATGTGATATTATGGTTGCATTTGATGATGTTCTTATGGTTGACATGAGATGTGTGTATGGAGGATTGTCATGGGGTTGACTGCCCAATAGATCCTCCACTTGTTCTAACATTCGAGCAGGCATTCTTGATGTTGGAAAATCACAAGAGGTGTTGATGATAGTTTGGGCTTGTTGTATGGTGGCCTCTTGGAGAAGTTTCCAAACAGATTTTGGATCTTCTCTCTTATTGTGGTAATGGAATACTGTGGGATGGTAAATTGAGGTATGTGATGTTGGTGTCTGCGAACGACAAGGTCAAGCTCAAAAGATCTACCCTTGTACCTTGTTTGGAAGGAAGAACATGCTTGACTCCCTTCATACCAGCTTGAACATACATGATGAAAAAAAATGCACATGGTATAGATGCACATGGGATCAGTGCTTAGATGGTTGCACTGGTGAGACCCCATGAGTCTAGATGTGAGTAGTAGAACATGGAGTTCTAGCAAGCATGAGTTGCTTGCAGAGACATGGCTATTTTGGAGCATGTCCTCCCTCTCAGTTTGATGTTCCCAAGTCCCTCACCATGGGTGGTGACCTTGGTGAGCCCTCAAAATTGATGATTAAAAAAAAGAAAAAAATTGATGGGTGTTGAGATGCCATTCACAAAGGAACTCGGCAGGACTTGCTAAAGAGGAGTTGTCTTCTTGCATAGGTATGGATCTACGCAAGAAGATATGTCTCTAGACCCTTAGAAGGGATGGATCTAGGGGATGCCTTGGCCCTTTGGGTTGGACTACTCTCACTTGTTATAGAGTAGGGAAGTCTTTGGGCTTTCTCCAATTACCCTTGCATTTCATGCAAGGCATTGGATGGAAGGATGTATTAGGTGTTGGGGTTGGTATCTTCCTTCAAGCTTGGTATCAGAGGAGTTGATGGATCCCTGGAGTTAATGGAGTTCCAAACCCATACAGAAGTGTACACTCAAAGCTATTCTAGGCTCTACTCTGAGGACATTGCTTCTTTGTGCGGGGGAGGATTATGAGAGATGTCCTAGGTTGGTGGTTCTCCTGGGCTCTCCCCATGGTTTGGGGGCCATGGAACACTTTGAGGTGCCCTTGGGTGACTCTCAAATGTTAGAAAACCCACCCTAGCTTGGCGGTACCAAGCTAGCAATAGGACACCCTCCTGTTGTAACTCTCTTCTAAGTCCTCTTCATTCCACCCTCACCGCAAAGAACTACATGGCCTTGATTCTATGGCAGTCATAGATATGTAGGTAGCCAAGACTGGATAGTTTTGGTGTAGTGCTAGGCCACACCTTGTACCAGATTGTGAGGGATCTGGGGATGAGGCACCTTCCCTTGTAGGTGCATCATTTCCCCTCCCACAGATGTTGTCTATAAGGTTGTTTGTGTGCTTGTTTGCATGGTCCTTATTTTGGAGTTGGTTACCATTTGTGAGGTGTATTTCTATATATGTTAAGAAGCTGTGAGTCTGCTTGCACTCACTCTTGAGTTGCTTGCTTGCTTGAGGCATATTCCCTAGGTCTTCCACCCCAGATCCATTGGATCTTTGTGAATTCCTTGGGGTGCTAGACAACGTTGGGGCAACGTTGTTACAAAGGTAGTCAACATTTCAATGGCTAAGGAAATATAGAGAAAAAAGAAAGGAAAGACTTTACATGTCTTGGGTAATGAAAAAAAGGGTTAGAAAGAGGAGGAAACAGAAATACTTTGAACATAGGAAAAGATACTAGAATAGAATGGAGTAGTAGCCAAAGAAAGGATTAAATTACTTACAGAAATGATTCCAAAAGTCAAAGTTCAAATAAAAAAAAATTTGAATTGCTTTTATTTTCACACCATATGGAAAGGCTTGCTATCAAAAATCAAGTGGAGTGAAACAATAATAAAGAAGCTTGGATGAATGTCTTTGATGGCATACAAGGAGGATTAAGAAAAGCTAGTGGATCAATAATCCACTGATTGATACAATGGTAGCAAATGGATACATAAAAAGGATGTGGAAAGTATGTATCACATGGTTCATATATTGAAGAAAGCTAATATAGCTCACATGTTAGAAGAGGTAGTGCAGTGGAAAGATGAAGAAATTAAATTGTAGGTAATTGAGAAAAATGAATAAGAGAAAAATAGAAAATTAAAGATGAAAGCTCAAGAGTTAAAAAGTTAGATTAGAAAAGAAACTAAAGGTAAAAATAAAATAATCAAAATGGTTAAGGACATAAAGAAATAGTTACAACAATGCTAAGAAGAATAAAGAAAAATGAACACTTTAGAAATTCAGTTAAGTACAAGTCGTGAAAAATCAAGACTCATTGGAGGGTGCCAAAAATCAGAATAGGAAAAACTTGCTATCCTTGAAGTTTCTATGAACAATTTTTTGGGGATTTTGACTAGCTATGCCAACAGTGATGAATAAGTCTAGGTGGGTATCAAGTTGTAATGTTCATGTGAAAGTTAAAAATTTTATTTGTTGCTATCAAAATTTGTTTGTCTAAAAAATGGAAGTTTTTATCTTATTAAAATGTACCATGAATGTTTGAATTTTTTGAAAGTCTAAGTAAAAGGTCATAATTTGTATAAGGTTGTTCAAATATTAATAATAGAATAGTCAAATATATCTTTATTTATTGATGGGATGCGATATCACGTACGCGATATCGTGTTAGTCCCTGCAATATCATGTACGCGATATCGCAGGCCGTCGCCAATTCTATAAATAAGAGGTGGTTGTCCCTTGTTTCCACATCTAGATCTAGACCCTTAGTGAAACTCTGGTAATTTTACCATTCTAGAGATAGAATAATTTCCATGTGCCCATAGTAAGAGTCTCAAAGTGAATGGATCTTTATTCAAGCAAATTGTACCTGAGCTCACATTTGTGTACGGAAATAAAAATGAACTTTCTGATAAACCTTACAGTGCATGGACTAAGCTAATTAGGATTTAATTAATGTTAAATGCTTAAATGCTTTCTTAGATAATTAATCTATCTCAACCTTCAACTCCTAGTTAAGTGCATTTAGTACGACTACTTCGAGCACGTGTGCTACACTTGGTAACCCAGTAACAAATAGTGTTTGGTAATCCCAATAGTGTTGCAATGGTTCAGGGTGTGTATGGCAAGTGGGAACGGATACTGATGCTAGGACGATTAAATCTTAGTTAGTGAAGGTTAGTTACTTAGTCTCTTCACCCTTTCCTCTCTTAGCATAGGCAATAAAAAGATAAAAGACATACAAATCATATACTTCAGACTTACTTAACCATACAACCCTGATAATACAAGTAAGTTTGGGAAGACAATGATTGAAATGATTGATTAACCTTAAGTGTTCCATAAGGCGTGTAAGCATTTAGTCCTTGGAGTTCGACCGGATTGCACGTGTAACGCTTGTATTCGTATGGTTGAGTGTAGGGGTACCTTGCCACTCATCATTGGTGCCGTTGCCGAGGACTTAGTTGTTTGTGCACTACATAGAACATAGGAAATCATCCACGTCATTGGGAAGCTTAAACGAACCCTTAGGGTTAATCATATGAAAAAAAACATAATGGTAAATAGAAAACCGAACAAAACTAAGATGTCTTCTTCTCCACACAAACACTTCACTGCCTAGGACCAACACTAGAGACAGTCGACGACACAACATACATAACCAAGAACCATCAGTTCCTCAACAATTCAGTGTGGTATATATTCATCATGATGAATACATACCCAACTTTACCTTTGTCTTCCATCAAGACGAACAACTGTGTTGGAGAGACTTGGAGGGTAACATAGTGTTGCCTCCAAACAGAGTAGCCGCCAACATGCTCCTTTGTGCCCTTGCATGAATTGGCATGTCACAATTATACGCTGGGTACATTGTGCTCAAGTACAATGGGAGGAACTACCATCCCACAGAAGCGCAATGTCAATGGAACTCATAGTAGGAGAGTTACCACATATCATTGAAGGGCAAAGGACCCCATAATGCTTCGCTCGTCATAAGAGAAATTAAGGGTGGTGAACCTATTTCAATAGGTTCTCCACAAAATGATGTTCCCCCTCCTAACGATAGTGAGGAGGTAGGGTATCAGAACCTTCACTCCACGATACACAACCCCAGTTCTGATTCCCATGAACACCAAGTGTTCAATGAGGGAACACAAACACAAGATAAGAACAAGCATTCTAATTGTCATCATGATCGGGGTTGAGAGCACCGAAGGGAAGGTAGGAAACATCATCATGGTGATGGTTCTCCTTCCTCTTCACCTTCATCACACCATTCACCCTCTCCTTCAACATCAGGATGTAGCCATAAGGAACCTAACCATGAGGACAAATGTAAGCAAAATGAGAGACCTCGATGAGAGAGTCAAAAGCGAGGATGATGACATTTTAGGGAATCACGACATGGAAGAAGGGAAAGTAGGGAATCACGTAGACATCACAGATGTCATGAGAGAGACGACCATGACGAACCCCTACTTGCAACCCGAAGCATGTTAGACATTACGGAGGCCGTTAGAATACCTACAAGGCACAAAAAAGATAGTTAGATCAAGAGACTAGACATGAATAATATCCCACGATTTGAGGGGGGATACAATGTTGATCCACAGAACCACTTACAAGCATTTCATGATGCTTGTGCCTTGTAGAATATTGAAAATGAATGGCAAAAGTTAAATTTTTTCCCAAGGACACTCATAAAAGAAGTAGAAAGCTGGTACTAGTCCTTAGAGCCGGAATCCATTAGAAGGTGGAGTACGATGCTAGAACTTGTGTAAGCAGATCCAAGGATGGAAGCAGGGTAATCACAAACCCTTGGATGCTACCATGGGCCGATATTATGCACTGTTACATTGTTGCCCAGGCCATGGTTATGTCCAATGGGATCAACTATGCTATCTCATAGATGGGCTAAGACATGAAACCAGGAGAACCCTTGGGACATATGCTCAAGGGAGATTATCTAAACTTAGGTCCCGTGAGGTTCATAGATTGTTGGATCAAGTAGCTAAGGAAAAAGGAGAGCTACGCAAGAGAGAAAGTGCAGAGGAATACAACTGCGATCCTTCCCTCCGAAAGAGGGGAGTGAGATTCTATGAGGAGGAGGATGAGTCACCACTCAAAACATTGGTGAGTGGGAAAACCTTGCCACTTCAGAAATTAACAATAGAAGTGTCAGCTAAGGTAGATCAAATGTGGGACTCCTTAGATAGTAGATTTGAAGCTATTTTAAAAATTGTAGAGGAGTCTAAGGAGCGAAGTAGTGATTATGATAAGAAAAATAAGAGGGATTTGGACCATGCACATAACAAAGGTAAGGGTAAAATAGCTATCACTGAAGAGGTTGTGGATTCGGATACAGAAAATGATGGTGGATGTGAGATCTGCCAATATGACCATCCTAAGGGATGTTGCCCAATAATCTCACATCTACAAGAGTTTGGGGTGTATGCACTCAACCCAAGGCTTAATAAACGGCAAGCACCTCGTCGGTTACCTTATCCCCAAGGTAACCCAAGGCAGTTCCACCAACCATTAACGTATTATCCAAGTGGAACTCCACCACAACTTATGGAACAACACCAGTAGTGGCAATACCCACAGTCATGGGGAATGCCACTGCCAAGGCAACAATACCCTTACTGGCAACCGGATCCATATGGCTATTATGTGCATCATCCAATCTTTCCAAGTGACTCTGTCGGTCACTTGACCCCACAATACCAAGCTTGGGAGTACTATAAGATCCCTTCTCCTGGGAGAGACACACCACATGCATACCATCCTTCGAATCCATCTGCCACTCTTACACCAATAGCTCCACTACCACCTGCTCCAGCGATGCAAGGGAAACTCCCCACTCAACCGCAGCAACGCAATGCTATGAGAGCAGTAAACCTTCAACCCACTATTGGTTCTAACAATCGTATAAAGAGAAGATCTTTCTTCAGAACCAACAGTCCAAACAAGCTCTCACAACCACAAGCGATTGAGCTTCCAACCTTTCCTCCATCAAATAAGGCTTCAGAGCTCCCTTCAAACCAACAACAGAGCTCAATGCATATGGTTATGTTAACACATACTGTCACTGATTGGATAAAGGTGGGCCACCTTCCCAGGAAACTCTCTAATCCTAGAAGTCCCTTAATCTACCTCCAAGTCACTAGGAATGAACCACATAAAGCTCTTCTTGACTTAGGTTCCAGAGTCAACTTGATATTGCAAGAAATGTATAAAGCCTGGAACCTACCTCCACTTAAGAAGAGCAATATTCGGTTAGAGCTGGTTGACAAGTCCATCACTATTCCCTTGGCATTGGTGGAGGAAATCGTTACCACTGTGTGTGGTTGGTCATACCCTGCTGATTTCCTACTGATACAAGTCAACAATGACAAGGGGGACTTCCCAATAATAATGGGAATGGCATGGCTGGGTATCATGAACGCATGCCTAGGAATCTGTGATCTTTCCCTGGAAATATCTAAGGAAAATACTTATGGGAAGATCGAGAAGAAGAAAGTTCCATGCATCACATACAATGATACAGAGGGTGATAGCGTACAAGAGCGTTCAACATCTTCTACCTGCAACCGGTGTGCCTAGGAAGTTAACATACAAAAGTGCCTATGTGTAGCAACCACACAACAAGAGAACACCCAGTGGTTGATAGCTAATCAAGAGAGCAACACACCAGCATGCATGGAACTAACTGGGGGATCAACTTGCGCCCATGAAGAAAGCATAGATGCACTAGAGCAAGAGTGTTGCCAACTTCCAACCCTTAATTTAAAACCACCAATCGAGGGAAGTTGGAAACTCTTAGAAAATCCAAATGAGTACTTCGATAGGAGAATACTATTCTGTGTGCAACCGACCAACCCTTATCATGAACCTAGAATGGTTTATGCACATAGCACATTTGAGAGAGGACGATCTCACTCACGATTTTAGATCTCTCACTTCCAATTTAGTCATGGGGGAGATGGCCACCTATGCTAACCATTTGAACCCTGAGTTCTCTTGAAATTTTTGTTTTACACAGTTTTTGTTTGAAAAATTTCCTTAACTTTTCCTGTTTTTGTTTTACAACATCGTTTATACTTTTTCATTTCTTTGTGTGTTTGATTATTTTTTTTGATTCGTCAAGTAATAAGTGCTCTGAAGATGGTATGAACTGTATTCTATTGATTGCTAATGTTTGGTTTTTACCTTTAAGTTATGATGTTGATACTAAGGTATGGTTCTTTTGATATAACAAGCAATAAGTCCACATCCTCCATACGTCCATGAATTTCTATGGTCTCTCTTGGGTTGGAATTATACAGTCCCTTTCCCAATAATAAGAACTATCAACGAATCGATGACTAGATATTTCTCAAACTAAGGAAGGACTCAAGGATTGAAAAGGGTGTGACTTCAAGGGGATTTGATGCACTTATGCTGGCCATTCTTTTGGGTTCTTGGATGTTTTCTTCTTGAGTTTTCTTACTATTCTAACATTGCTGCATTATCAGGAAGCTAAGAAAATAAAAATAATAAGTCTTTGGATGGTGTGGTTCTCACAAAAAAAAATAGTGAGAATTCAAAGCACACCCCTTAGACGAAATAATTATTTGGGTTATAAGCACTGGTTATGGAACTAAAATAAACATGTTCCCTCTAACTAAGGTCCTACTCGCTTCCTACTCTCTCCTCCTTTGTTTTGTCAAAATGGTGGTGGCTCTTTGGTGAAGGCGTTCTTATTACTTCAAGTGGATGGATGGGCCAAATGTATTAATGCGAAGTCACTAAATGTGGTTTGGTTGAGGTTGGATTTGGAATGGGATATACTAAGTCACATTAACCATTAATACACAAGGGGCTGTACACCACCTTATTCTTGAGATTCCATTCCATTCTCTTCTTTCCATCCTTCTTTCTCCATTTATCACCTCATTGCCGATTGTATCAGTAGTCCATATCTTGGTGGATGCATTGTTTTCTTTTTGGTAAAATCTTGTGGTTAAGACTTTAACTCTTGTTTCCAAATGACATTCCTAGAGCCTACGGACTCTTTGAATGTGGGATTGTCAAGGCATTAAGGGCATGAACTTGCTTTGGGGAGGATCCACTAGCATTCCTATTTGGTGCATCCGTTAACTTCTTTCCTTGAAACATTTTCACAATCACCATTTATTTTGTTCATCTCCATCTTTGAGATCCATTTTATTGGTGTGGCCATTGTTTCTTTTTCTCCATCTTTCTTGTTCCTTTTCTTTTTCTTTTTCTCCATTCTATCGCTATCGGAGGTTCGCTCTCAGTCATGGGGGTCGTGGTCCAATTTTTTTGATTTTTTCTAAACCCCTACACCTTGGGTAGTCACCAATATTATATCTCCAGATCTATATTACCCATATCACAACCCAGCCAATGGACCTTATACCGAAGCAAGGTATCAATTGCATTATGATTCATTTATCCTTACTAATATCAGACTATGTTGTGTGTGCAGATCACAATCATACAACAACGGATTGGATCTGGAGGAAACACTTGGAATGGATTGGCACTGAAGCAGTTATGCAAGGGACAAGATTGATGGTGTGCTTATGGATGAACAACGAAAGGCACAATCGTGGCGTTGGTAGCAACAGACTTCTTCTTTCTTCTTTTCTCTCTCCCTTCTCTTTTCTCTTCTCTCCCAGCTGTCAAATAAGGCTGGATGTCAAATATTTATATAGTGTTCACTCTTGTTGTCATGAACACTAATTTTTTCATGTATTGTAATGATGATCCTTTCACATGTCACCTCATTCACCATTAGTTCCATTCAAGTCAATAATCCCATACCTTCCCAATATTTTGTAAGGAACTCGAGGACGAGTTTTCATTTAGTCATGGGGGTATGATAGGACGCGATATCGCGTCGGTCCCTGCGATATCGCATACGCAATATCGCAGCCCATCACCAATTCTATGAATAAGAGGCAATTGTCCCTTGTTTCCATATCTAGATCTAGACCCTTAGCAAAACTCTGGTAGTTTTACCATTCTAGAGATAGAATAATTTCCATGTGCCTGCAGTAGGAGTCTCAAAGTGAACGGATCTTTATTCGAGCAAATTGTACCTGAGCACACATTTGTGTATGGAAATAAAGACAAACTTCCTTATAAACCTTGCAGTGCATGGACTAAGCTAATTAGGATTTAATTAATGCTAAATGCTTAAATTCTTTCTTAGATAATTAATCTCTCTCAACCCTCAACTCCTAGTTAAGTGCATTCAGTACGACCGCTTCGAGCACATGTGCTATGCTTGGTAACCCAGTAACGAATAACGTTTGGTAATCCCAATTGCGTTGCACTGGTTTAGGGTGTGTATGGCAAGTGGGAACAGATACTGATGGTAGGACGATTAAAGCTTAGTTAGTGAAAGTTAGTTACTTAGTCTCTTCACCCTTTCCTCTCTTAGCATAGGCGATAAAAAGATAAAAGACATACAAATCATATACCTCAGACTTACTTAACCATACAACCGTGATAATACAAGTAAGTCTGGGAAGACAACGATTGATTAACCTTAAGTGCTCCATAAGGCGCGTAAGCACTTAGTCCTTGGAGTTCGACCAGATCGCGTATGTAACGCTCGTATTCGTATGGTTGAGTGTAGGGGTACCTCACCACTCATCATCTATGTTTTTGTTTGTGAAGTTTTTTACATGTTGATAGAAAAAAATGAAAAATGTTCATCATATATTAGTGTTATACATAAAGTCTCATTGTAATGTTAAAGTTTTATTTTTAGTAAACAAAAGAAGTATGTGTTTATAATTTAAATTATTTACTCTTAAAATCATTTATGAGTGAATGGGAGATGTGAAATGGTTTAAATTAATTGCATTTTACTAGCACAAGTCCCTTGCTATCACACATTAAATTTGAACATAAAAAAAACACTCATAAGAATTTAAATCCAATAAGAAAAGAAGCAAAGAAGGGAAGAAGAACCCATTTCAAGTTTGAAAGGAAGTGGTGAACATATTATACTAAAACACTTTAAAACTAATCTTAACATTGGTATTTTCTATGGAGCATGATTTAAGTAAAGGGATGAATTCATAAATCAAAAGAGCTACAACCACTTACAAGACCCATAAGGACCTAAATCATGGAAGTAGATACACTTACAATAAGACATGGTTCATGTAAAGATTGAGTCATAAGAATGAAGACATCTAAGTTGCATGGGAGAAAGAACCTATATGAAGCATGATGCTCATAGGTCAATGATGAAAATGGAAGTATGTTACAAGAAAAGACACATGAAATATAGAAAATACTTGCATATAGAGAAGTGGCAATTCCTACCAAATAACAATAAACATTGACCAATAGGATAGAAACATCATCTATGCAAAATCTATATGATGAAAATCAAAACCATGAGAGAAATGGAGAAGGTGAGATCTATCTATGTGAAAAATGGAACAGGATTCAAGCTACAATAAAGGAAGGAAACCATGCTATGAGGAAGATAGATGAAATAATCATATAACTATTCATTCTATACAAGATCACTTGTTACATCCCTTTTGGAGACATTAGGTATTGCATTACGATTATGATTTATATATTATGTGTGTGGTATCAGAGGGTTATTGAGGACGAGTTAGTTTGTTATGATTGCACTTTATATGCTAGGATGTTTTGGTTTTTATATTATGAGTATGATGTCTTTACATGCTTAACAAACATATTTATGTACACTAGTCTTGTGCAAGTATTAGATAGGTGATGTGGCTAGCAAAGATGTTGGATTGAGATACAAGAGAAACTATTTGGTATGCATTTATACTTTATGTGTGATTTTGGTATTTATGCGTTTGAATTGTAGTGCTATGTTGTGTGATGCTTGGATATGATTTTAGCATGTGGATGTGTAGTGTGTTTGATATGGATCTCAGAGGTTGAAATGGATTTTAGTTAGGAGTTTCAGTGTAGTTGTAATGCATGTTTGAAATGCAGGGTATTAGTGGTAGCGAAAGAAATGGACTTATAAAAACATGTTACTTAAAGAAAAAAAGTAAAGTAAAGCTTACATTACATAAGAAATAATGCATAAAAGTAACTTATATGCATTATGCATATGTATAAAAACAACTTCATCATGTTTTTCTTTTCCACTACCTCTTTTTTTTTGTGCAAGTTTTCTATTTTTTGTGAATAGAAACCAAGTTTAATTCTATTCTTTATAATTTCTTTGATTTTCTTTCATTTTCCACTCTTTTTTCCAAAATTTTAGCTTTGCAAAAGGATTTTTTGCTTACTATGAACTTGGGTTTGGGATTGTTGCGGTTATATCTACATAGGTATGGACTTTTTTGGAGCAACATGGAGTTTTGCTATATTTTTAAGGATTTTATACTTGTTTAGGACTTCTTGCTTAAGCAAGTTTACTTGGTGGTTTGTCTTTACCTTTTCCATATATTTTTGAGCTGCATTAGTGTATATGGTCATGCGATGTGACCATGTGGGGTAAATAGTTTAAAGATTGAGTTTGGAGGAATTGCTTTACAAACTCATTGAAATTTTATGATTTGTTTACAAATTATTTATGAATAAATATGTAGTGTACAAAATGATGTGGACTTTTGGAATATTAGATGTGATGTTGATGAGATTAGCATGGTTTGAATATTATATTTTATGGGCATGTTTTGTGTAGGATTTTCTAGGACTTTCAATTATCACCAGCTATAATTAAATATTAATATTTATTATTTTATTAATTAAATTTTAAATGCACATAACTTTGTTTCTAGGAATCTGATTGAGGTAAAATTAGTATCATTGGAATTGTCATTTGATGTAGTTTTTATTCATGGAATTTGTTTTCTCTTTTGGCCTTTATCATCTTGGAAGTTACAATAGTGGTCATTTTTACAAAAATATATGTAGTTCAAGGAGTATGGTTATGGTGCAAAATTTTGTTATGTCATGTTATGATATTGTCTTCATAGAGTGAATGTGACTTTTAGGTGTGGATACATGTGATTTTGCTATGTTGGCTTCGAATGTGTTGTGCTTGTGACACATGATGACTTAAGCTAGCCAAGATTAATACATGTTTTCACAATGATGCTTGTAGCAATCATTGGCGGGTGGTGCTAGCATAGGGGTATGGACTAGTTGATGATGAGACCCCTAGAGGTAGTTATGGGTTAACCCCCACTGTGATGCATCAGTGAAGCTCCTATCTTAGGCGTCACCTTGAGAGTGGGAGAGTGTAGATGTGTGTCCCTATAACTAGTACATGGTATAGGTGTGTACATTCCTATAGCTAGTCTTCTATAAGGCTAGTGATTGTGGGTCATAGGTTGATTGATTATAAGTATTCATGACAATGTTTTAGATGTTACACTGACTATGGATATGCTAGTGAGCACATGAGTTATGTATATGTTGGTAGAACAACCATATGAGTTATGTATATGTTGGTATCGGTTTGTAAGTCATAGTGATGATAATATATCTTATGATTGATTTATGAATGTGTGGCTTGTGTGATGCTTAATGGTATGATGTGAATAAAAACACATGAACCTGTGATGAGTGGCGAGGTACCCTTACACTCAACCATACGAAACGAGCGTAGCACGCACGATCCGGTCGAACTCCGTAGACTAAATGCCTAAACGCCCCATGGAACACTTGGGGTTAATCATTCGTTGTCTTCCCAGACTTACTTGTTTTTGTCACGGTGTATGGTTAAGTAAGTCCGAGGTATATGATTTTTATGGTCTTTTATGGTTTTTCTCCTATGCTAAAGGGTGAAGGGTTGAAAAAACTAACTCTAACTAATGTCCTAAGTCTAAATTAACTAGCGTTAGCACCCATTCCCACTTATCGTACACACCCTGAACCGATGCAACTGTGGCTACCAAACGCTAATCGTTACTGGGATCACCACACGTAACGCATGTGCTCGAAGTGGTCGTACTGAAGCACTTAACTAGGAGGAAAGGGTTGAGAGAATCTATCTAGCCTAAGTGCAATGAGCAACCTATTCCTTGACTAACCGTACACATCCGTCGTGCATGACTACCACTGGGATTACCAAGCGTAGATCCTGGATACGCCACTGGGTTACCAAGTAGTCACACGAGATGCCTGTAATCAAGTTGTACTCATACCGCATGTGACGAGCAGCCGATTCCTTGACTAACCATACACATCCTTAGATGCTCGTAATCAAGTCGTACTCGTACCGCATTCTAGGAAAGCAATAGATAGCAATTAAATAAAATCCTATTCCATGCACTACAAGGTTTATCCAATTAAGTTCATCTTTATTGCCGTACACAACTTGTGTTCAGGTACAATGTTGCTCGAATAAAGATCCGTTCACTCTAGGACTCGTACTGCGGGCACATGGAAAATAATCTATCTCTAGAGTGATCAAACTGCCAGAGTTGCCCTACTTCTAACTTAGGATGGGAAATAAGGGGAGTGCCGCCTCTTATTGATAGATTTGGCTACAGACCGCGATATCGCGTATGCGATATCACAGGGGACGACACGATATCGTGGCCCATGCGATATCGCATCTCATCAACCTGGTAGTGAAAATACATATGGTGTTGTGCAATGGATAATGATTGTTTATGTTTGATAGTAACTATGTCTTAGCTATTAGTTCACTTGAGTAGGGATTATGCTAGCCTTGTGTGTGGTATGGTATGTTCACATTTTGCTTATTATGTGTGCAAGACTAATAATTGATGTAGGTCATCTTGTATCCCATTCCTCTCCTTTAGTGTAGCACTTGTTGACCATCTAGAATGGGAAGTATAAAGGTTTCCCACTTAGTTTTATACTAACTTTATTTAGTTATAGGTGAAGGTTGTAGGGGTGTAGGCAAGCACTAAGAGAGAGCAGAGGAGAGGGATATCTTCAAGGATTAGTTGATGCATATTTCTATGCAGTATGGTGAATTGTTCATATTTGTATGATCCTCATTATGCTCTTATGTATATGATGTTTATGTTTTTGTATCCTATGAGTAGTATAGATTTTTGGTTTATATAGAGACATGTAGTTTTATAAATTGAACTGTATGCTTGGTCTTTAGCTTGGTATAGATTGTTGTCTTAGCTTGACATGTAGTGTTACAGCATCATGGATAGTGGTAAGTTTCTAATTGAAAGAATTGAGTAAGAAAAGATGAATTCCTACACGAAGGAACAATCAAGTTAAGAAGACAAGACATTATAGAATGTGAATTAAACACATCACATGAGGAGTGAAAATGTATGATGTAAGTTCCAACAAAATAGAACATCAAAGCTAAATTCTTATAAAGGGTGATATGACCATGTAAGCTTGTGGAAATGTAACTATAATTTTGATAACAATCCTAGCATGAACAATATCTTAAGTCATTGTGATCAATTTTTTTGTTATTATTTTTAGATCTAATACCTCGGCATGTAATTGTAATCACAAAGAATTGGTACTTCAATAGTATAACACTTTTGGCAGAAATTGGGGATTTTCAAGGTGACAGTTACAAAGAATTAATATACTTTGGTAATATAGCACTTCTGCACAAATTAGAGATTTTGAGGGTTCCTCCAAGTGGGAAGGTTTAGGAAGCAATGTTTAAGGATTTACATTAGAATTTTAAATTTCTTAAATGGGCTTAAGCAATACAATTTTCAATTTTCCAACAAATATGGGAAACAGTAATTTGCAAATTTTACTTTTGTAATATGCAAAGCATTTTCACAAAATACATTAAAGTAGAGCTTAAAAAAAAACAAAAAATTTACAAGTTTTTATTCTATAATTTGTAAGGAATGCTTTAAAAAATGAATTAGGATTTCTTAGCAAAAGTAGAAATGTATAAAATTTTCATCTACCATTTACCAACAAAAATATGCAAACCAAATTATGGTTGAGTTAGAATTCTTTTAGTAAGCCATTTTTCATCTTTTACTCAACCCATTTTGCTTGGACAAGAATCAAATAATGATTAATGATGCCTTTTTCCCTTTTTGTTTGTTCAATATAAGATCATTTAACATTGGGCTTGTTTGAGGTAGACACCATCATTTAGATATTTTATTATATGTTAAATTTAAATAAGTAAAAATATTTCATGTTATTTTATGATGTTTTCAAAACTCATAGCAAGTATTGTCAAGTATTGTCAAATAGATATAGAGAGTCCAAAAGCGTAACAAAGTTTCAGTTTCGTGTGAATTTCAAATTTTCATAATATTAGATTCCAGATATGAAAAATGTTATGCCAAACGGCTTATTTGTTGGAATGTTTTTTTTTTCTTTCAAACAATTTAAGCTACGCTAAAAATGTATGAGATTTCGGAGGGTCAACGGAAAGCGTTTTCAATCTACGATCTGGATATTGGGGACCTAACCTTTCAGTCGTCCAAGTATTCCAAAATCTGCCATCCAAGTATTCCTCTTTCCAAAATTAATATAAACACACTGCATAAAGGCTAAGAATTCAAATCTAACCCAAAAGAGACCAGTTCAAATAGACAACAGTTTCTTCTTGTTTCTTTAGGTTCAAGAGGATGAACTAGGACTTTAAACTTGAATGGACTGTTTCTATCCTTATTAAGAAGGGACCGGATAATAACACAGAAAACCTTCAGAAAAACAATCGTAGCCCTAGCTTCTCTAGGATTCAATTCAAATATGGGTTCTCTCTTTCTTGATGATGCCATGATATCCTGTTGATATTCTTGCTCACCGATGGCCTTGCCTAATGCATTTAATTTAACACTGTTTGGGATGCAGCACCGAGCACCTGTCATCCCTTGACTTGAAGTGGATGAACAATCTCGAACGGAAGAAAAATCAACATTATTTCTGCTGCTGGAATGCTGAAAAGTTTTCAAATCTTTAGAGAGATTATCAGCTGAAATATTGCCAAAGATTTGCTGAGCCGCAGGATTTTTAACAAGAACAGGGACGTGTGCAGAATGATCCCATATATGGATCTGTTCAGATATCAAGCCAGTTATATATTATTTCATAAAACAATGATGACCTGTAACTAGAATGCTCATGTTTATTCTACAATAAACTTACTAAAAATGGTCTGTATATCCAGCCAATTTGATGGTGTTCGCTGACATTACTGCTACAGCTAGGCGGCAGTGTACTCTGGTGTGGAGTTCCATAACTGTCACAACAATAAACAGTCATTGACACTTCCGCAGAAAGAGTAAAAACCAAACTGGCCTTCATGGACAAATAACTAACTTTTCCCATCTGATTACAAACATAATTTTCCTGGCAGGACATGAAGCTATGCAGCTTTAACAAGACATACTGTAAAATGAAAAGCTGAACATTTCATGCAGATATGCCAACATTCAAAGAAGCTAAAAATCATTTACCTATGCTTATTTCATTGGATTGAGATGCATTAGTGAGAAAGTTATACCTGCCATTTTTTTCATACATAGGAAAACCACAATTTTTGCATCCTTTGGCCAGAAATACTTCTGCAATTTTCCTTTCTGATTGCTTGAGAAGATTCTTGCCAACAAATATCCAATCCTTCAAACATGAAGAAAAATCTGAATTTTGCATGTTAACCGGCAAACAG
This sequence comes from Gnetum montanum, assembly GCA_015680685.1. Classification (NCBI taxonomy): domain Eukaryota; kingdom Viridiplantae; phylum Streptophyta; class Gnetopsida; order Gnetales; family Gnetaceae; genus Gnetum; species Gnetum montanum. The sequence goes on along the minus strand of MNCI01036718.1, from coordinate 659,152 downwards.
AGCTCTCCAATGTTCCCAAAGAAGCTTACTAGACATGCTTCTTTTGAAGAAGAGAAATCAGCAATAGATGAACAATGTGTCAATTTTTTTATTGAAGATGCTGACCAGTTTCTTTGACTTTTTTCATTTCCATTTGCATTATGTCCAATTTCCTGAACGTAACTGACCGATTAGCCATCAAAATTGAATTTGAATGATAAAAAATATCAAAGTATTGAAATCATGTAGCTTGAAAAGCAAAGTTAAAAATTTGGCTGTTCAATGATTTGATTCATGTTACTTGGGAAGTGACTTGATACATAAGATTACAAGGCTCTTTTCATTGAAAATTAGTCATCAAGGTGCGAATGTGAAGTATATACAGATAATAAAAAGAATAAAATGAAAACTCCTGTGTACACAGATTTCATCCGAACTTTTCCATAAATGGTAAAGAAGCATCATCCAAACACCAGATCATACCTTTTGTTCACGCAACTTTTGCAAGAATGACAGAAGGGTATATTGTGTTAGTTGTGCCCATCTCATTACCCTGTCCAATTTTTCCTTTAAAACAGGTGACATTTGAGCCTTTACATTAATACCATCCACACCTAAAAATCAAATTGCTGATATATAAATACTAATGTCTGCAAATCACTAGTTTAAAGATTTCGATATTTATGGAACCCTTGCACATTACCAACTAAAGAACTAAGTGTTTAGTTTAAAAATTATAAATATTGAATAAAAAAGAGTCCCCTTCAATTTAACAGGGTGGGGCAGAAGGTGTATCAAGAACCTGCATACTCTTACTTGGGAATTTTAATACAGTTTGCTTGGAGCTTGGATTTTATGCAAATTTTCAAATAAAAAAAAGATTAAATAAACTATCAATTCAAATTCCTGGAAATTCTTTGCACATTCAAATACAAGCTTTATAGGTGGTTACCATCACGGGATAACACCTCATGAAATTTAAGTAGTGTTGAACATGATGATTGCTGAATAGCTGATGCCGTGATGAGATTTCGGAATTTTGTTATCTTCATATCTGCAACATAAAAAAATAGAATAAAAACTAATACCCACGGTTTAAGAACTTGACATTCTCCAACATAGTAATGAAAAGCCATGTCAGGGATTTGTTAGAATTAACTAAGAATTTGCAGTCCAAGTTATAACAGTCAAGAAGCGTCTAAGTGTTGCTCATTTAAAGCTAAGCGAAATATGCTAAAAAGCAATATCAGAAAGTTAGGTCCGACAAATGCAAACTGCGTTCGAGTTAAGTTAATTGATGTACAAATAACATTATCATTTGGGGGAAAATTTTTAATAAAATGAAATATTAACACAGAGAAATACGAATCTTGACACATAAGCAGTATGTTGGCCAGAAAAATTCATAGATTTATGCGTCCACAGGCATGTATGATAATTGCGAAAACGAAACAAACGTAAAAAATTGTGACAGCATGCTTACTATGCAAAATAATGAGATCTCCGGCAGATATTTTCCAGTAAACTTGCTTCTGCCATAGGGTAATTTCAAAAAATGGAAAAGTGTCGTCACCTATAATAACAGTTGCCTTGGACACTTCCCTTCCGTCCGTGGTTTTCAGTTTCTACAGACAAAAATTTCAGGTATTGAAAGTGAAAATTTCCACTGGATTAATCGGATTCTTTTTCATCCAAATAAACATAATTTATAGAGAAAACGAACAAATGCAGCAAGAGTTTTTTTTAAAGCATCGAATTGTTCGAGGAATTTTGGTTAGCAACAATAACTAACCTGTATGCCGCGAAATTGATGAACAAATGCGAGAAGCTGCACATAAGCCCCAATGTGAGTTGATGTTGCAGAGAGATCAACCAGGGGTCCAAACCACCCAAATGCATCCATGTTTCCGCAAATGCCCCGCGACAATTAACCCGGCATTTTGTTTCAGATACTCTTTCCTGGGTATTCAAGGTACCAACAAATTTTCATGATCCCAGATCAGATTACAGATGTGAGAAACAAGATCAAGTGCCAAAAGAGCTTGAGTTTAGACCTTCTGTTTCTTCCTAAAAACATCTAGTTGAATGATATTTACTGCACCCTCAAATTACAGAACATGATCGTTTCTTTCGGTTCATGAATTTTGAGGGTTGCTCCCTAGTACACCATTACTTCTTTCGAATGTCTAGGAGATTGCGCAACTGGATGTCTTGGTATATCTCTGACGTACCTATTCACGCTTCAATGATTTGGTTACAGAGAATGTGCCTTACATGAAAGAAGATGCACCCTTAACCGTTCAGCCATTTGCATTAATCATTTCTTGATGCATTTTTTATTTCTAGCCGTTGGTGCTTTTTCATGGTATTTCACATGTTTCTTTATTTAATTTATGGCATTTTCCCTCCGAGGTCCAAAACGACTTATGTTGCAAAATCAACATATGAGTTGTGGTTAGGGGTGAAATGCCACTCAAACCCAAAGCTAGTTACTTCTCCCCAAAATGCGTTGCGTTGAGGCAGAGTAGTTGACTGGATTGTCTAGGGGTAAAACACTCTTTAGTATAAGTTGTGTAAGTAGTACGACATTGTTAGCCAATGAGACAATGAGGGATAAGCGGGGAACAACCCATATTACCCTAAATGACCACTCACTTTTGAAGGATGTATGAGTATAAAGACAACAAGGAGGTTTGAAAGCTTGCAAGTTATGGGTTAGATTTTGATAGACAACATTGAGTTATAAAATTCTAATTTAACTATATATCTTAGGGTGTACATATATTCCTAAATTTCTTATTTTGCTTAATTATATCCATGATACTTGATAAAACCTATTTTTCATAAGCCATGATATTGTATCTACAACATTGCACCTCTCCATACATCATCGTTGATGTGATGTAGAGGACCATGGTCAACACTATAAATACCAACCCTTAGTCACCTTAATGGAATGACTTTCATTCCACCCTTAGTGAAATTCCTACAGTTTATTTTTGTGACTTAGACTTAGCGATAGAGTGAATGCTTGTAGTGTGGTGTTAAATAGCTGTACAAAATCTTTGTTCGAGTGGATTGTACTTAGGCACAATTCATGGTCGGAAATAAAAATTGAGATTGTTTCTCACCATTGCAGCATTACACTTAGTTTCTTTATTTTCTACTTAATTTAATTTTCATTTCTTTAATATGTTTACTTTAGTTTAGTTCTTTACATTTGTTAAGTACTTCACTTTTTTCACATTCATTAATAAGGTAGAATGTGTATGATTGGTTTCAAGCGTTAAGTATAATTTTTTGGTAACCTAGTAGTGATTTTACTTGGTTCGCTTAGTAATGAACTCACTTGGTAATTCCAATAATGGATACATGAGCCCATGACGTGTACACCAAACTAGGAACAGATGCTTAACGTCATAGGATAGAATAGGTTTACATTTCAACTATCACTTAGACTTAGACTTTATTCTCATTATCTTCATTATGAAAGCACTTAGGATTAATTTAACCCCACAACATCATAATATCGTATGCCTCACTAAAAGTTAGCCATGTAACTTACACTTCACTAACTCAAAGTGAGAAGACACCGATTGCAAACCAACTATTAACCACTAGCAAATTTACATTGCCATCCATAAATTATGATCTAGTCATGTGTGTGCACTTGTGACTTGTATGGTGGAGTGTTGGAATACCTAATCACTCATCATTAGCATCATTGTTGAGGATGTGTCAATGTTTACTTAGTAGTTGATTTAGTAGAGTTTGTTGTATTAAGAATCACAAAGCCTATTTTTCACACTTGAATTAATTTCGTTAAACTACATACACATACTTAAAAATGTTAGAAAGCATAATATGGTTTCTAAACTTAAAGAAAAGTCACTAATTGTCAAAGAAACTCATAAGAGTCATGACAAAGGATATGATGAAGGTGACTGGAGTGCTCCCATGCAAACAAGAATTTCCTATGCTCACACCGATCCATACTATCCTAATTTCACATTTGTCTTCCACTAGGATGAACAACTAAGGTGGAGAGATTTGTAGGACAACATTATTTTGCCTCTCAAATGTTCTACACTAGGAATGCTGCAAGCAACCTTAATGAGGTTGAACCTTGGCCATGCACAAGAAGGATACCATATCACTAAACAAATGACTAGGCCATATCAACCTACAAAAGCACAAGTAAGAAGGGATGTCGCCATGGAGACAAGACACGAACATAATAAAGGAAAGAAAGTGCCTCACACTATTGTTCTAGAAGAAACAAATGATGATACATTCATAATGGAAGAACTCCACCAAACTCATGAATCTCATTCATAGACACCAATCATTCATCTAGAGGAACCTATCAAAATACAACTATACTTGGCTCTTGTGGAAACACCTAGGAGAGATATGGAAGACTCCAAACTTAGGTAGAGCTCAAGGCCTAAAGCTTCCACAAAACCCAAAGAGAATGAATCAAGGAGTCATAGAAGGAGAACCAGCTGACATTGTTCTCCAATTTCTTCCTTCTCCTCCTCAAGTTTATCTATGGAATTTGATAGGAGGAATAAAGACCAAGGAACTATGATAGAGAAAGACAAGGGAAGCATGAAAGACATGTACATCAAAGGTCTCATGATGATAAGAAAGACAACTATGGAGAAAGAAGAGACAAAATCAAGCATGAGGAAAGGGAACATCATTATGAGCATCGAAGGGGTCATAACTATAATAGAGTTTACAAACATGAAGATCATTAAGAACCCTTATTGGCTGCTTGAAATATGATTAATATAAGAGAAGTATTGTATATCCCTACAAAGGGATAGTTTCATCAAGTGTCTAGATATTAATAACATTCCCAAGTTTGAAGGTGAATACAATGTAGATCCACAACACCACCTCCAAGCATTCCATAGTGCATGTGCCCTTCAGAACATTGAGAATGATTGGTAGAAGTTAAAGTTATTTTCTAGAATATTCATCAAGGTAGTAGAGAGTTGGTATCAATCTTTAGAACTAGAAACAATATGAAGATGAAGTACCATGCTAAAGCTTTTTAATGAAAAATATCAGACCTATTCCAGAGTGTCCAATTTAAGAAAACAAATTCAAGGATGGAAGAAAGGAACACATGAATCCCTTAATGTGACAATGGATAGGTACTATTCATTACTATGTAGATGCCCAAGCCATGGATTTTCTCAGAGGTAGCAACTTAGGCATATCATTGATGGGTTAAGAAACAAGACTAGAGAAATCCTTAGGGTATATGCCAAAGGCAGATTATCAAAAATGACAATCCATTAAATCTAAAGACTAATAGACCACGTAGCCAAAGAGGAATGAGAATTAAAGAAACGAAAATTGGTAGAAGAGTATAATCAAGATCCCATAATAAGAAAAAGGGACATGAGAATGTGTGATAGATAGGAAGAAGAAACTTTGGAGGCTGCCATTCAAAAGAAGACTCTACCCATATGAAAACTGGTTAGTGATATTGTGACAAAGATAGAGAAAATGTGAGATTCAATGGATGAAAATTTTGCTACTACACTCAAGATAGTAGAAGAAAATATTGAACAAGCTTTGAAAAAAAATATAAAAAAGGAAGAAAAGAAGAGACATTGGATGAGAGAACTACAAACATAGAGGAAAAGTTGTTGCGATTGAAGAAGTAATCAACTCTAGTTTGAAAGATGAAGAAGGATGTAAGGTGTGCCAATATGAACATTCTAAGGGATGTTGCCTTGTTATGGCCCACTTGCAAGAGTTTAGGGTATATGTGCTTAACCTAAGATTTTATCAAGAAATAGATGTCAAGATGATTACATTACCCATAGGGTAACTTTCTACAACCTTATCAATCATCATATTATCCAAGTGGAGCCTATCCTCAACCACAAGAGCAATATCAACAACAATGGTAACAACCACAAGTGTGGGGAATGCCACCACCAAGGTAGCAATATCCATATAGGCAACCAAACCCTTATGGATATTACATTCAATGTTCAATCTCTCTAAGAAATGCTTTAGTTCATACCTTCTCTCACTATTATCTACCAGAGTATCATAGAGCCAATACATCATAAATGGACCTCAATTCTTATGCACATCAGCCAACAACTGGTTCCTCAATTCAACTAGTGCCACCACTAGTTATGCAAGGATAATTGCAAACATAATCATAGAAAAAGAATGCTACCAGGGTAGTCAATACATAAGAGGATGTAATGGTAAATGAACATAGATCCAGGAAATGCCCATTTTTCAAAACAAGTCTAGAAATGGTTCAAAGGATGGGAACTTCATCTACATTAGCCCCATCTATGCATACTCCTCAAGGGAATGCCAAGCTTCCACATTCTATGGATCTAAATTTGACCACTGTCATGCTCACTCAAACTGTAATGCATTGGATCAAGGTAGGAGCACTTCCTAAGAAAATAACAAATCCAACAAGTTCCTTAGTATATCTCCAAATAGTAGAAACAAACCATGTAAGGCTCTACTAGATTCTAGGTTAGTAGTAAATTTGATTTGGAAAGACATGTACAAAGCTTACAATCTTCCTCCACTAAAAAAGAGCAATATTATACTAGAGCTTACCGACTAGTCAATTGCTATTCCACTTGGATAAGTAGAGGATGTTATTATAATCATTAGTGGTTGGTCCTACCTTGTTGAGTTTCTTGTCATACACTTAGGAAAAAACAAGGGTGAATTTCCTATAATTATGGGAAGAGCATGGCTTAGCATAGTGGACACTAAGTTGGGAATCAAAGACTTGTCCTTAGAAACTTTCAAGGAAGATGAAGCTAGAATTGTACAAAGCCACAAAGGTCCATGTATCACATATAACGATAATAGGTATAATTGTATGTGGAAAATTTGGGTCATAAAATAAGAAACCAATATAATATGCAATTAATGTATAGAAGATATGTGTGTGCAACAATGTTTGTATGCAACAACCATAAAACAAGAAGGAAACCAATGGATGATTACTAAAAAAGAGACAGATTCTGACATGTGCATGGAACCATTGAATAAAATCATAAGTGCCTATGTTAAAGAAATTGAGAGGTTAGAATAGCTAAGAAGGAAACATCCTTATGTACAATCATATCAAGAAGAAGACATTGAATGGGGACAGTTAGAGACCTAAGACCAGTATGAACCAGAACCTTTAGAATTGAAAGCTCTATTGGATGTACTAGAGTATGATTTTCTAAATAACAATAAACTGATAATTATCAATGGTAATCTTGATAAAGACCAAAATAGAAGATTATTAGAAGTGGTGAATAAATGAATAACAACATTTTCATGGTCTTATCATGAAATAACAGGTATAGATCCATGCATATGTCAACACTGAATTTATATAGACCCAACTATCAAATGTCACCACCAACCACAAAGAAGACTAAACCATAAACTTAAAAAAGTGATCAAACAAGAATCAAAAAAGCGATTAAAAGTAGGGTTCATCTACTTAATAGTAGATAGTGAATGTGTTAGTCTCTTAGTCATGGTCCCAAAAAAAGGTGATAAGTGGAGGATCTACATCGACTTCTGATTGTTGAATTCAACAACATTTGATGTAGACTAAGTCCTTGATACTATTGTAGGACATCAGTACCATAGTTTCCTTAATGGGTACCACATTCACTAGTTCATAGGTGATATTTTCTGACAAGTAAATGCATTTTGGCTTGTGCAATGCTCTCGCTACCTTTCAAAGACTTGTACTAAGTATCTTCCATAAAAAAAATGGCAATGGAGTGGAAGTATCCATGGATGATTTTCCACATACAAACTATACTTCAAACAAGCCTTGAACTAACTAGAGTAGGTTTGAAAAATATGTGTTGAAACTAAACTAAAGCTCAACTAGTAGAAAAGCCATTTAATGGTCCAAGATGGTATTGTCCTAGGGCATAAAATATCTCAAAAAAGAATAGAGGTAGATTCTAATATGATAAGAGTCATTTAAAATATCACTAAGTGGTCACAAACTATTAAGGATATTAGATCATTCATTAGCCATATAAGATATTATAGAAGGTTTATTGAGAATTTTTTGAAGATCTTAAAGTTGCTAGTAGAACTTAAAAAGAAAGGTACATAATTCCAATGGATAGAACAATGTGAGAAGGCATTTGAGACATTAAAATAGAAACTAATTGAAACACCAATCCTTCAAGCTCTAGATTGGTCTAAGCCTTTCCACATTATGAAAAATGCTTTAGACTATGCACAGGGAGTAGTACTCACTTATCTTGATGATAAAAAAAGACCATATTACATATGCTGCGCTAGTCAAAGCATCACTAGGGAACAACTTAATTACACCACTACAGAAAGGGAGCTTATGGCCATGGTGTATGCACTTGAAATATTCATACATTATGTGCTCGAGTATCCTATTTATATCCACATAGATCATGGTGCCATTTGATTTTTGATGAATAAACAAATAGTTAGTTCAAGGATGATATGATGGCTTATGATATTATAGAAGTTTGACATCATCATGATAGATAAAAAGGGCACTACAAATGTTGTAGCTAATCATTTATCAAGACTAATATGGGAACCACAAGAATAGGATGAACCCCTATTAGATTGATTTTCTGACAAAAACTTATTTACAAGAACAACAATGGTTATTAACTCAATAGAAAAGTCATGGACTATGAATTATGTGACTTACCTTACTACACAAGAGCTTCCTATTGAGTGGAACAAAAAATAAAGAGAACAGTTCCTCCACCAAGTTAAATGGTATATGAAAATTAATGGAAATATTTACAAGATATGTGTGGATGGACTAGTGAGATGGTGTGTTTTAGAGGAGAGCCAACAATGAACTCTACAAGATGTACATGAGGGATCATGTAGTAGTGACTATGTAGGATGTAGAACAACACTAAAGTTGATGATGTTAGGCTATTTTTGGCTTATCATATTCAAGGATGCACATGAGTTCACCTAATCTTGTGAAAGTTGTTAATGTGATGGAGGACTAATGGCTAGAAATGAAGATCCATAGTAATGGATACAACCATTAGAACCATTCGATATCTAGAAAATTGATTTCATGGGGTCCATCACATCAATGTCCAATTGGAAATCTTACATCATAGTTACCATTGATTATCGAACCAAGTGGGCATAAGTAGCTATAGCCAGAGATTGTATAGTCACTAAATTCTTCCAATAACATGTGGTGAATCAATTTGAAGTACCCAAAATATTGATATCTAATAACAAAACCCACTTCATGGGAGCTACATTCAAGAGGATGATGCAACACGTTGGGGTTAATCATAAATACCATATTACCCCCAAGTTGATGGCCAAGAAGGAGTAACTAATAGGGAACTCACAAGAATATTAACTCAAAATGTTAGTTGATTTCAAAAGGATTGGAGCACTAAGCTGTACAATGCTATGTGGGCATATGGGTCCACATGGAAACTCCCTATTGGGTACTCACCCTATGAACTACTCTATGAAAAACCTCTGATCCTACCAATCCTAGTAGAGCTCAAAATGTTAGCTATTGCCAGTATACTTGACCTAGACCTAGACATAGTTTAGAAGGAATGTCTTATGAATCTTAACTTTTTGGATGAAAATCGAGTTGTAGCATTGATAAGAAATGAGGTTCACAAGAAATACTCCAAAATGTAGGCATGATGCAAGCATAAGACAAGTGTTTATTAAGCCTAGTGATAAAGTCCTTTACTATAATCCCAAACATGTTCCACAAAGAACTAAATTTCAAACCCTTTGGGAAGGATCCTATATTGTCCATGCAACTTACTACTCAAGTGCTATACACATTTACCATCCAACTAATGCACAAAGGCTTATCTTGGTTAATACTTAACAAGTCAAATCATTCCACAAATATCTTGACTTCTCTATGAATTCTACCTTGTCTATTGAACCATCTTTAGCTAGTTTCATCTTCTAGATAACAATTTCCAATAATAGTTGTGTGAGTGTCCACTTGGATACTTACACATTGAACCTTTTCTTTTCTTTTTACTTTTTTACATTCTTTGATATCTTTTCTATTCTTTTATACTTTTTTTTTCATTTCTTAATCATTTTCTATTGTTTGATATCTTTTAAATTCTTTTTACATTTTCCCATTTTTATCATTTTTACTATTATTGTCATTCTTCTACAATTTTCCATCATTTTTCTTATACATATTTTAATTGATTTTTCTAATAAAGTGCAAGGAATGACATAAGAAGTAGTCCCAATAATGTGAATATTATCCTATATTATCAACTCATTGGAAGACTAATTCTATATACAATGAGACCACATCATCCATCCATTCATTTTTAATAATAAAAGGTTCTTACCATGGCCATAATGATATTCTCTTCACAATAAAACTAAAATAAATTTGTGATCATTATGTCTGAATAGAAGAGTAAAGAACCAAGTGGGAATGAAAACGGTGTGACATCACAGGTATTTGTAGATTCCCCAAGGCTACTACAATAAATTTTATCTTAATGTTAAGTTGTATTATTCACTTGAGTTCTAAAGAAAAATAGAGTATATCTACAATAAGTACTACCTTACCATGTCACTAGAAAAGACATGTTATCCATGCTTGAAGGTAGTCCTCTGGTAAGGTTGACACAATAAACACATAATAAATGCATAGAATAAAAATTTTTTGGGGGCTCCACTAGAAAGACATGTTACCCATACCTGTGTTGGCACATTTTAGCCATTTTATGGAGTAGGAATATGAAATAAATAGATATGGCAAGCTTCTTATAAAAATATATAGGGATAAAAAGATATGCACATGAGGACCATAAGTAACATTGCCTGTCTAAGTTTTAGGTAAATGATTTATTTAGTGGTTCTCTTTTTAATATGGTTGTTATTTATTCATAGGGAGTTTTAATTGGGAGTATGAGATGGATTACTTTTTTAGTTTTCAGTATCTTTGGATTTCTGGGTTCTAATAGATACATTGGCAATTAACATTCCATTTTCTTAAGGTTAAATCCATCATGCAAGATAAGTTTGTTACAAGGCCCTTATGTTTAAAGTTTTGGTGAAAATAATCAATTTGAAATGAGCATTTTAGACAAAAACCTACAACTATGATATCAACAATTTGAAGTTTAAAGTTTGAGAAATGCACCATAATGATACCATGAGAAATCCTCTATGATTAACTATTGAATTTCTACTTTGGGAAGTGGAAAAATAATTGAAATTGGGAAATAGTATAGGTTTGCTCTTGTTCATGAAATCATATCCTAAGTTATTGGAGCAACAATAAATCAAAAGTCAACATCATCAAATCAAAATTCTTGCCCTAAAAAAGAACAAAAATGATTAACACAACTCATCATTTTAACCATTGCACCATTGAGTGGATTTTTGCTGCCTAAGATGAATTCCAAGAGAAATGAGTTCTTTCACACACATATGAAAACACAAAAACATCTAGGATGTACTCTAATTATATGTGGTAGTTTAAAGGGAGAAAAAGCATCCAAATGGTAATAGGGGCAAAGAATTAATGTTAAGATGGGTGACCATGATTGGAAGATTTCTATAAATGATCTTTTCTACTCAAATTTTTTTCGTCTGTAGCATCTACTCAAGTAAATAACAATGAATTTTACAAGTAACACTGCATTGTGGCTCTTCCTTGCATAATTGTCACAATTGATGAATTTTCCACTTACCTGTGCATGGAGGATTTAATAGTGACAACTACAATTTTCAAATGAAAATAGACAACCCTAATGTGCAGTAACATTAGTAGCATGACCAGGGCTAAGCTAGAAACATAGAAGGATGAACTAATAATTTAATGACTATTTAATGTAGCCTAGAGAGGGCCAAATAAAAATCTTAAAAAAATGATTTCAAATAACCAAATGAGCAAGATAAGTAGTCCCAATCTCAATGCCAATGGAAACGGCAGAGACAACACCAATGCATAAGACCATGATGGCTAGAAACATGGCTAGTTCCAATAGCAATGGAGCTTGGAGCGTCGATAGTTGCTGGACAAGAATGAGCTAATAGGTGAAGCTCAAAGAATTTCTGAGCAACTTTGCAATTGATAGAACATGCATCAATGCACTATGGATGCCAAATAAGGTTTTTCTCTAAACACATGCATTTTCATCACGGTGACACCATCTCTACATTGGTTATGTGCCAAAAAGCAAGGTGGTAGTGACAACAGAGTAGGTACAAGCCCTCGCACTCATACCACATTGGAGAAAATAATGTTTCATCTTTAAGCTACAAGCTTGGGTGGGGCATAATTAAAAACATTATATATATTATTATGGTGGCAACAAAGTTATAATATAAGTTTGAAAAAGGTTGATGAGACGCGACTTACACTAGGCCGTGATATCGCGTACGCGATATCGCGGCCGACGCGATATCGCGTCTTCTCCTGCGATATCGTGTACGCG